>QLOD02000029.1:14378611-14428780 GCA_003260245.2 Sideroxylon spinosum | reverse complement strand
ATAGCTGATGCGTAGGGAATCTTCTGCATCTCCTTAACTTCAAGGTCATTTTTAGGGCACTGATTGAGACTAAATTTATCTCCCTTAGCGACAGGAGTGTCACCTGGTTTACAATCTTGCATGCCAAATCTTTTAAGTACCTTATTGATATAGGTCTTTTGTGATAATCCAAGAGTACACCGAGAGCGATCCCGATGTATCTGGATCCCTAATATAAAAGATGCATCACCAAGATCTTTCATCTCAAAATTCATTGATAGAAATCTATTGGTTTCAGGCAATATGTCTATATCATTTGTGGCAAGTAATATGTCATCAACATATAAAACCAGCAAAATATACTTACTCCCACTGAACTTGTGATACACACAATCATCCATAGCATTTACCTCAAAACCAAACGAGATAATTACGTGATGAAATTTGTGGTACCATTGACGGGAAGCTTGTTTAAGCCCATAGATGAATTTCTTTAATTTGCAAACCATATCCTTTGGGTTTCCCAACACAAAGTTGTCTGGTTGCACCATATAGATCGTTTCATTAATGTCACCGTTAAGAAACGCCGTCTTAACATCCATCTGATTTAACTCAAGATCAAAATGTGCAACACGTGCCATAATAGTTCTAAAACAGTCTTTCGTAGAAACCGGAAAGAAAGTCTCTTTGAAGTCGATGCCCTTCTTTTGAGTAAAGCCTTTTGTAACAAGACGAGCCTTATATCTTTCCACATTATCTTTCGAATCCCTCTTGGTTTTAAATATCCACTTACAACCAATGGGTTTCGCACCTTCTGGTAATGGAACAAGATCCCAAACTTTATTGTCTTGCATAGACTTGTATTCCTTATTCATGGCATCAATCCACTTTTGAGAGTTAGAACCCTGCATGGCTCGATGAAAGTTGATTGGATCATCTTCCACCATTCCAATATCTTCCTCATGTTCTTGGAGAAAAACTATATAATCATCTGGGATAGCACTTCTCCTTTCTCTCGTGGATCTCCTTAGTTCTTGAGGTTGTTGATTTTGTCCTTCTGGAATAATTACCTCATTCTGAATGGGAGGTTGTTCAACATTGTCTTGTTGAGGTTCCTGATTTCCTTCTTGATCAATGATAGGTATGGAAGCCTGTATATTATCATAAACAATAGTAGGGATCGAAATCGATTCCTCCTTAAAGACAATGTCTCTAACTTTATTTCTCTCCCCAAAATCAACATCCTCAAAAAATGTTGCAGTTCCCGTTTCAAAAATTGACCAAAGTGTCGGATCATAAAATTTGTAACTCCTGGATCGCTCAGAATAACCAATAAAGTAATTGCTCACTGTTTTGGAGTCCAATTTATGTTCATGTGGCCTATAAGGCCTTGCCTCAGCTGGACATCCCCAAATGTGAAAAAGCTTTAAACTAGGCTTTTTGCCTGTCCAAATCTCATAAGGTGTTTTGGCAGTTGCTTTAGTTGGTACTCTATTAAGAATATAAGCTGCAGTCTTTAGTGCTTCTCTCCAGAGTGATTCTGGTAAAGTAGAATGACTAATTATACTCCTTATTATATCTTTTAGAGTTTTGTTTCGTCTCTCAGCTACACCATTCATGTTAGGAGACCCTGGCATGGTGTACTATAGAACGATTCCACATTCCTTTAGGAATTTAGCAAATAGTCCTGGACGTTGTTCTCCTGAACCGTCATATCTGCCGTAGTACTCACCACCACGATCAGATCTAACACTTTTTAATCCTTCTGTCGAGTTGATTCTCAACTTCAGCTTTAAAAGCTTTGAACACGTCCAATGACTGAGACTTCTCATGAATGAGATATAGGTACCCATAGCGTGAGTAATCGTCTATGAATGATATAAAATATTGTTGACCATTCCAAGAAGCCGTAGGGAATGGTCCACAAATGTCTGTATGTATCAATTCTAAGACATCTGAAGTTCTGTTGGCACCCAATCTCTTAGTTTTGATCTGTTTTCCCTTAATGCAATTAATGCAAACATGAAAGTCTGAAAAATCAAGGGAATCCAAAATTCCATCAGACACAAGTCTCCCAATTCTATCTTTTGAGATATGACCTGACCGCTTGTACTATAATGATGCTGAATTTTCTTTATTTAATTTGCATTTAGTACTACGTGATTCCACATGTAATGTTTCATTATATGATACAACAGTATCAAGCAAATATAGGTTATCATATGCACACAATGAACCAGTACCAATAACATTTGAATTTAGCGAAAGACTAAACTGTTTGTTTCCAAATGAACAATAATATCCAAATTTGTCCAACAAAGAAACAGAAACCAAATTCCGTCTAAAAGATGATACAACAAAAGCGTCTTTCAAATCCAAATAATAACAAGATCCTAATAATAACCTAAAAGTGCCTATTACATTAACTTCCACTGATTTGCCATCTCCCACAAAGATGTATCTTTCACCATCATTTGGCTTTCGGTAGCTCAGGCAACCCTGCATAGAAATGCTTATGTGAGTAGTAGCACCAGAATCTAACCACCAAGTGTTTCTAGGTACTGAAACTAAATTAACCTCAGAACAGACCAAAGTAAGAATTGTACCTTTCTTTGCACGTCAAGCATGATATTTCGCACAATCCTTCTTCACATGTCCAGTCTTATTACAAAAGAAACAGCTCTCATTGTTTTGCTGCTGTTTCTTTTGGGCTGGACCCTTAGTGGTAGCTTCATATTGTTTCTTTCTTTTCTTGCCCTTATCCTTAGAGGTGCTTACCAAGTGAGCACTTTCAGTCCTATCTTGCTTCAACCTTTCTTCCTCTTGCACACAATACGAAATAAGCTCATTTAGAGACCATTTCTCCTTTTGGCAGTTGTAACTGACCTTGAAGTGACTAAATTGTGCAGGAAGCGAGATCAATAACAAATGCACAAGCAAGTCATTAGACAGCTCAAGCTTTAGTTTCTTAAGTTTTGAAGCAATATGAGACATCTCCATGATGTACTCCCTTATGTTCCCCTTGCCTTTATACTTCATTGAAATCAAGCTTTGCAAAAGTATGCTTGTTTCAGCCTTATCATTTTTCACAAAACGCTTCTCAATTTCAGCAAGGAACTCCTTGGCATTAGTTATCCCTTTGGATACTGCGCCCCTAAAGGCTTCTGGAATGTCGCGCTTAATGATCATAAGACTCATGCGATTTGAGCGATCCTTCTTCTCAAAGTTCTTCCTATCATCAAGTGAACTTTCATCGTAAAAGAAGCGGGTTGCTCAACCCTAAGTGCAAGGTCTAGATCCATGCGGCTAAGAACAATCAATATGTTCTCTTTCTAATCCTTGAAGTTTGAACTATTTAGCATAGGAATTGAACTTATGTTGACAGATATGGTAGTAGCAGACATATTAACTGAACAGATAACAAAATAACCAAAATAAATAAATAATTAATTAAAGTAATCATGCACAAATCAATATACATAATAAATAATCAATAAATTCAAATAATTGTATACCCCATCTCAAGATACCCAATATAACATTAATATCAAGTCTTTGGACACTAATATTAATTGTAAGTGGTACTCTTATTGTAGTTGGAGTTCAGTGTGATTATTTGTGGTTCTTGATCTTCCAAGTCAATACAGTGGCTTCTTTCTTAATTCTCTCTGATGATAGGATGTCAGAGTGATTAGAAAACCCTACATATGACATAGGGACCATAACATATTTATATTAACTGTAAAAGCCCAACTTCTATTTGGCCAATCATAAAATAGAAATATAGGCTCAGGTATCTACACATTATAAAAGTCCATACAAAATGAGATGTTATAAAATCCAAAACTTTAAATCTTATCATATCACTTTAATTGGGCTAAACTTTTATGATAGCCTATAATACACAATTAATAACATACTGGTCCACAATTGATTATTTTTCCAACACTAACAAGTTGAATGGAGTTAGCCTTCCTGGTCTCATGCTGTGAATGTTTTTCTTCACGACAAACACAAATTGAAGTATATTATTGATAGTTTTGCTTCCACGAACCCCAAGCTCAAAGGTTGACAGAGAACCTTGAAGGTTGGCAGATTGAGGATTCGATTGTTATGGACCACCACAGTACAGTTTTGAAGCTCATGCGACTACTATTATGTTTTGCAACACTGGAAAAATTTGGGACTTCCTTGCTGATTCTCAATAGCAATGTCTCAAGTTTGAGTTATATAAGCAGTTTTTTGCTACCAAGCAGTGGTAGGTTTTTGTCTAACCATCACGGCACCTTAAGACTATGTTTGATACGTGGGAATAAAAGTGAATGGAATAAAATAAGAGATGGGAATGGAATGCAAGTGGGAATGGAATGGAATGGAATGTTTATTCCATTCTTTTGTTCAGTTACTAATATGAAATAATGAGAATAGAATAGACATTTAGAATTTCATACTATAATTACTATTTTAAATAAAATAAAAAATACTAATAATAATTTTTAAAAACTATAAAAATAGAATTTATTTTGAATTTGTGTAAAAAAGAGGCCAAGGGTAAGTGGTCATTTTAAAATTCAAGTTCAAATTGGGGTATTTTTTTTTTAACTATTAGAAAATGTGTTAATAAATATTTTTTTAGTCTTTTGTGATGTTTAAAATACAAATTTTGCCAAAAAAGAGCTCAAGGGTAAAATAGTCATTTTATAGTTTAAATTTAGATTTGGATGAAATTTGGCCTTTTAAACAACTTAAAATATTAATTTGGATAAAAAAACGAATCAGGGGTAAAATTTTTATTTTACAATTTGAGTTCGGATTGAGATGAAAATTTATAAACCGGCAGTAAATATTTTTTTAACCTTTTGGGAAGGCCAAAATATAAATTTGGGCAAAAAACGAATCCAGGGGTAAAATCATTATTTTACAATTTGAGTTCGGATTGAGATGAAAATTTATAAACCATCAGTAAATATTTTTTTAACCTTTTGGGAAGGCCAAAATATAAATTTGGGTAAAAAATGAATCCAGCAGTAAAATGGTCATTTTACAACTCGAGTTTGGATAGAATCAAAATTTGTTTAGTTATTAAATAATATGAAAAAATATTTTATTAGTATTTTGAAAGCCTAAAATATGATTTTGAAAAAGAAAGAAAAAAAGAAAAAATTGAACTCGGGGTAAAACAGTCATTTTATAGTTGGAGTTCGGACCTAATTCGAAAATAATGGTTAGGGGTAAAATGGTTATTTTAGAATCCAAGAGAATAATTGTGAAAAAAATTATTGCAAAAGAGTTAATTTTTTTATATTTATATTTTTTTAATTTTTGAATATAACGAAAGAGTCATTCCATCACTTAAATTGTAGAACGCTTTTTCCCACTTCAAGTGGGAATGACTATTCTTATGGAATAGCATTCCAACTTAACTTTTGGATATCGAACATGATAATAGGTTAGAATGGGAATGGATTCCATTCTTTCCCATGTATCAAACATAGTCTAAAGGATCTCTGGTTTTAGTCTAATGACTATAGCACCTTCAAGTATCTCTGGGACCAGCTGTTGCAGTAACATCCAGTTTCTACTGATCTAGAGTAACAAAGTTGTTAGTGGGAGGATTTTATGGTTGCCTCTTTGCTATTAGTCCTCGATTATGATCTTTGTGGATTTAAGGATTAGATACTTGTTAGTGGGACCTTATTAATTGCGGCTGATGCCTATTCTCGTATGTGTTTTTTTACTTGTGTATATATATATATAATATTATGCAAATATTACTTGGGTGGGATTATTTACAAAATTATGTTGGGTATCGTTACTTAAGTCGACGACACCCATGTGGAATGACGAGCTATATCTTCGTTGCAATTAACGACATGTATGTTAGTCCTCGAAGTGACGACATATAACGTTCACATACCAGCTACATTGTCATCTTGACTTGTGTATGTCATTTTTTATATTTTATAAATAAAAAAATAATCTAAATTAGTTTTTCATCACTGGTGGCTCGTGACAGAGCTAAGTAGAAGAATAATTTATTTTGTCAAAATAAATAGATATTCAATTTTTTTGTCTTAAAAAAAAAACTAAATGTGGAATATATTTAATATTTTTTTAAAAATTTGATTACTATTAATATTTTTATTATAATTATATTACATACTAACAGAGATGGCAGTGGCATCAATTCGTAACAATTATAAAATACATTTAATAACATCAATTAAAAAAATGATTTAAAAACTCATGAACTCATCATAACAAAATTTAAATAATTAAAAAAATAATGTATTTTATATGGTTTTCTTATTTATAATATGTATAGCGTGTAAATAATTACAAATAGAAGATTTTAAATTCTAAAAAATACACTTTTGAAAAAATATATTTACATTATTTTAGACAGTTAACTACATTTATTTAGTTAAAAAATATATTTACATTAAAATTTTTAAATCTATATCCAAAACTAGGCATTTAAATTAAAATATCAACTTTGATATGCTTAAAATTTAAATCTTAAATACATAAATTTTTATGTTGTTTGTATAACAAGAAAGCTTAAAATTTTGAATTTGAGATATTATTAGATGTTAAATTTGCTAAGTGATCAGAATTATTTTTTTCTCTCACTCACTCATCTCAAATTTGTTTAATACTTAAAAAATAAAGATTTTAAATTCTAAAAAAATACACTTTTAAAAAAATTTAATTTTTTAAAGAATATATTTTACATTTTTTTATTAGACAAAGTCAACTAAATTTATTTATTTAAAAAATATATATTTAAAATTTGAAATTTTAAAATCTATATAAAAAGTAAACATTTAAATTAAGATTTCAATTTTATTGTATTTAAAAACTTAAATGAATCTTTTTTTAATGCTTATTATTTTAAATGAATATTTTAAAAAATATGGTAATATTTGTAATAAATAATAAAATTTTATACTTTACTCTCTTTTGATTATTTTTATATTTTTTTTTATGTAAATTTGTTTTATAAATTTAAATTTATGTTGTTTAAATATCAAATTATATTTTTGTTTCTTCTGGTATGGGTAATTGCTAGCCTAAATGTAAATAATTAAAAACAATTAACTATTGATCAAAAGAATGTAAGTTAGATATTTTCTAACTTCTAAATTAAATAATATAATAAAACATGATTAAACTAAATAAAAAATTAATCAAAATAATCTCTAAATGATTATACATCCAGTAAAAAAACAAATATAGTGGATCACTCCGTGCCACAATAAGACCTCTTAATTATACGGCGTGATCGATGCAGGTGCAAAGGTATAATGTCAATTATGACCGTTGCTACCTCCTCCACACATGGCTCTTCTGCCACTGCATCCTCAAGATATGTCTCGGTCGCTACTCTTGCTAGTGTGTCCTCCACATGTGCCTCTCTCACTGGTGGCTCATGTGCACGTGTCTTGTCTGTTCTTTCTATGGAGACCTCATGCGTAAACAACAACATACGAATATGCTCCTCTGCTCCTGTAGTAGATGATGACGTGCCTATTTCTTATGCTTTAGGTCGTTGTGTGTAAGCTTTAACTAGTGCATGGGGGTCGTCATCGACTGCTGTGTATCAATACAGCTATAGGTGATCCAGATGCTGGAGATGCAGAGAATGGTTTTATATGCAAAATCCCAATCCAAAAGTCATCCATATATACTGCGAATGAAGTGTATGTCTTTGTAGCTAGTTATAGCTTAACACTGTGATTTGGAATAGGTACGTGTCTTGCTACTATGTTATTCGGTAGTCGGCGTTGACGATGGTATGCACGTTTTGTGTATGCGGCTCAAGGTGGATGCTAGGGTTATGGAACTGTTCGGCACATCTGAGTCGAGCACAGGTGGCGGGGTAACTCATCCCGGGGCTTAGGGCCATATACCATCGAATGCCCATGTGATCATCTACCAACAGGCTGGAATCTATTGGGACATGATGGTTTGGCCTAAGAGGATGAGCCTATCTGACTAGTGGACGTGGATGCCCGTAGTTGCTCCTCATGATCGATCACCGTGATCATCGGTCCTGTCTGCTGCATAATCTGGTGTAGCGCCTTAAGATGACATTGATCTACACGATCGACTGCTGTAGTTACGACTTGGTATATGCTCATAATAGTTTTAATCTGTATCGTACAAAGAATTTAGGAAAGATAAATGCAAAATCAATAAATAAAACTAAAGCTATTCAAAATTCCGTAGCTAAAACACCATATCAGGATCGAAATATCAGTGGCCACTGGTAAAGACCCAATAAGTACCACATGAGTGAGGGTCGCGTTATGTGACTCCGGGTGATCTGACGATACCAATCCATTTACGGGTTGTCGTATAAGAGACGCGCGATGAAACGTTGACCCTAAATAATCGACTCCCATTATCTGCCCTATTCCTTAATGTACTGCTAATGATACTATAACCAATTCACTTCCCCTCGTCCACATCTCCTAAGCTTGTGCAGATGGGCATCCGCATTTAACTCTGGCGGGATCACCTAACAGATGCTAAACTATCTCATAACACGTCTTGACAGATGGTACTTAACAATCTCATAACATATCAATGGACATGTCGAGCGCCACACTGCCACTCCAGCATGGCAATAATCAGGGAGAATGCTCAGAATTGCTCTGGGTATGGACACTAGGTCATCGAGTCCTCCCATATGAGCGTCAGTTACTCTCTGCAGTCCCTCAAAGGTCTTGCAAAGCTCACCGCCAGGTCGCCCTTCCATCGACATCCCCATAGATCAGGTAGGGGAGGTGCTCGTGTAATTATTGGTTGAAACTGTGCTAGTCTTTCTCAAACCCAAACCTATCATTATAAATAGTATATTGCATTAAAATCACATGATAACGCTAATGTACTAACATTTGATAATAAACATATATATCTAAAGTATGCCAATCAGTTCTACCATCTCAGACATTTGTGTGGTGGAAGCCATATCTCCTTGTACAAACAGGCTAGAGCAGCTGCTCCCCAAACTAGCCCACCGTATACATCCAAGTCCTAGAGTAATGTCAGGTCTTATAACTTGACCAAGTTATTTGAGTGGTCTGGCAGTAGTTGTGCCCATTGATGATGAGTATTAGTGCCCGGGCATGGCACTGTATGTTAGTATCTGTAGTCCCCACTAGCAACACTAAAAAATGGTCTGTGAGCCAAGTAATCTTTAACTGTCCCATCTTAAAATCTGCTGGATCTAGAGTCCTCCCAAGTAGTTCCTGGCACAATGTCTGTCGTCTCACCAATCTAATACAGTCATTTGTCCCCGTGACGGGCTCCCTATCAACCCGTAGGTCGGAAATGATCTCTATATCCTGCAAGGTGATTGTAGCCTCCCCGATGGGGAGGTAAAAGGTCTGCGTCTCCCTTCTCCATCGCTCCACCAGCGATGTGAGCAGCAGCCAGTATAAGTGGATATCTCTCAGTCTATGTATCCCGTGGAATCCGACCTTATGAAGTTGTTCCAAGACACATGGATCCTAAGGTGGATCCAATATCTGGCAAAGGACGGTTCTCATAGTCCGAACCTGTATTAATTCCTTGAACTGCATACAACACAGATGTAAGAAAAATCAGAATTAACCAACAAGTAATCCTTAAAATGATAACATAAGTAGAATCTTTATAATTACCGAATTTTAAATTACATACCCTAACAGGGGACTCCCAAATATCAGTAGATCGATGCTCAATTTGGGAATGTTGTACACAGGCATCTAATGGCCCAGGATTCAACATATGTCATCGATGAAACATCTCGCTAGACAACAAGAATGAACATTCACAATTTGTAACTAGCAATACATTAATAGATAAACAAACTAATACTTATGTGTAATTGCTGTAAACAAATATATTGACTATTAACAAGATTTGAAATTAATTAAATACTACTCTTTCATTATTATAAAAGTCCAAATGTTACATTTTCAACATAACTTCAACCTTTACTTATTATAATTAAAATTTACATTGTTCAAATTTATTAGTTTAAGAATCTAGTGGCTGATAATGATGAAGTCCGTGACGGGTACTTACACTGATCATGAGACGGACCCACGTTCTGACCTGTCGATCTCATTCCTCAACCTTGTCGAAAGGGGACGACTCTTTCGTAGAGAAGATTCGAGTTAAGGATAAAGAATGGGGTTTGGATGATGGGCCAATAGTCCTAATGTTTCAAGGGATAACTCTGGCATGTAAGTCTCAATGTATAATTTCATTGAGTATACACTTGACACTAACTACATCCAATCCATGCATATTCTATCGCACACCGCTATCACATGCGAGTAAGGTAGTCTCAGGACCTCCCACTTGCCACAACTCCACGTCTCATTCCTTAATCACATCACATGTGTGTTGCTATCCCTACGTAGATGAGAACTAGTCACGACTTGGCACTCTCCAGTTACGTGATTAAACTCCATAATCTGATGAGCTAATGCCTCCTTTTGGAAATCAAGCAAAAGTTTTTGTACCCGAGGACGTACTTTCGCCCCATTGTTACTTGTATTCAAAGCATTTAGGTGACGCTGATGAAAGTATAAAAACATTTTGTAGAATGTTAGTTGAACTATAGTGGTAATCGGTAAGCTTCTTGCACTGCATAATATATTGTTGAAGCACTCAAATAGTTTAGTGGTCATTATTCCATATCTATGAGTGCCACTATAACAAAAGGTCCACTTTTTTTTTGGGATTTCATCTAGGTATTTCTATGTTTTTTGGTTGAGGGACTTTAGGAACTCTATTGACTCGTTGAACTTGCGGACTTAAGTAGCCCTCCCTGCTTGGTTTAGTAGGTTAATTAGTTGTTTACTAGACTAATTTTTTCTTTAAATGAGCCTCAGTATGCCTTAAGCAGAAACAATGGTGGGCATGGTCCAATAAGAATGAGGAGAGGCAACTGTACTGTCAGAGATTAAGCACAACTATCTATCTCTGCACACGTCTTCTCAACATCCTCAAGAAGTACATCCAGTTATCATAGTCCTCATCTCCCAGCCATACAAATGCTAAGGGAAAAACTTATGGGTTTACATCTTGGGCCATTGCTATTAGAAGTTTTCCAGTATACTTGTCATACAAATGTGCTCCATCGATCGATATAACGAGGATACGGTGAGTGAATTCGTCAATTGAAGGCTTGAAGCTCCAAAACACATACTGAAGAACACATTGGGCCCTACCCATATAAGGATGATACTGATAATGAACAATTGTACCTAGGTTGTAGGTCTCGACTGCATTCATAAACTTCGGTAGCAGCAAATACAATTGCTCCCAATCTCCAAATATCTTCACCACCACTTTCTACTTAGCGAGCCACACTTTTTGATATGACCCATTATATTTGAAGCATCTTTTATTTCAGTTTGCAGCCAAATAATAGAATAAGCAGGATTGGACTTGACCAAATAGCATATGTTACTGAAAGAAAGTTTGAGTCTCTTCACTTAGCCGTGCAAAGATACACGTGTACGAGCCCTTGTACTTAGTTATCTCAAATAAACCATGTGAACTTAACTTGCTTGCTTGCACCCCCTACTTGCACTAGCCTTCATTCCTCTTTGGGCCCTGGGCCACCCAAGACTTCCTGCTCAACTTTACAGTTACATAGGGTTGGTTTGATCTGATAGCATACAACTTCATAGATTAGATTAGATGCTCCCTGTCCTTGAAAAGTTGTCCAACACAAGGATCTTCATTCTTCGGTTCCATGTCTGATGGCGAAGCAAAGGGGCTCATGAAAGTACACTGTCGTCTAATTCAATAGAGGTGAATATTTCAGACATCGGCTTGTGCAGTTGTTGAACTGTACTTTCTTGGGTACGTTGATAGTAAGATCCCCAGTAACAGCCTCGTCCATCGTTTCCATCTATTACAGTTCTATGTCTTTACCATCAATCGAATCTTGAGCATCATTGAAATCTTCAGATTGGTCTGCATGTAATACCATTCTTTGTCCCGATGTTGCACATAGTCACAAACAGAATCAAAAGTGGGCTTAGGCATGGTGCCCAGTAGGTTTTCAGATTCATTGTAGAGGGAGTCAAGCATGATTTCGTTGTAGTTGGTTACCACGTTCTCAATCGGAACATCCAATTGAAGGTTGGTTTCACCACCAACCGTCATATGATTAAAAAACTCAAACTCCAGATAGAGATCATAATGATTACGCTGCAGATTCTAAACAATAGCAAACATTGCCTCAGCCGTGTCATCATTCATTACATGTAAAAGTCTATGAAATATTTCGCCCGCACTATCAACAATTAGATATATGCACACCACTCTTAAAACCCCCTGTGCTGAGTCTATACCGACAACTTTGTATAGTTTTGCCAGCAATGTGGCGTATGTAGATTGAGTACTAATCCTAATACAACGCTTGAATAACCTGTCGTACCCAATGTCGTCATCTACATTGATGTTCTCCAAAAACAAAAAAGTGAAATTTGTTCTTAAGACATTACGAACAATCAACGAACGACAGATTATGACCCTAAACAACATGAAATAAACTTAAAAAATTTATATAATTCGAAATTAAATTTTAAATTACGTAAAAAATTAAATTTACTTCAATTAGCTAAGTCCAAATTAAATTAACTTAAATTTTACTATAAGTTAAATTTAAATTAGTTAAGTTATAAAATTAAATTATTTAAAATCTATATCATTCAAAATTAAATTTAAATTAACTTAAATTAGCTAAGTCCAAAATTAAATTAACTTAAATTTTACTATAAATTAAATTTAAATTAGCTAAGTATAAAATTAAATTATTTTAATTCTATATCATTCAAAATTGAATTTAAATTAACTTAAATTGAATTTAAATTAACTTCAATTTTAAACTAACTTAAATTAACAAAGTATAAAATTTAATTAACTCAAATTTTAATTTAAATTAAATTTAAATTAGCTAAGTATAAAATTAAATTAACTTAAAATCTATATAATTCAAAATTAAAATTAAAATTACCTAAAATTTTAAATTAACTTAAATTAGCCAATTACAAAATTAAATTAACTGAAAATTTGGTATAAAATGAATTTAAATTAGCTTAAGGACAAAAATAAGTTAACTTAAAATCTATATAATTCAAAATTAAATTTTAAATTACCAAAAAATTTAAATTAACTTAGATTAGCTAAGTCCAAAATTAAATTAACTTAAATTTTACTATAAATTAAATTTAAATCATAAAATTATAAATATAAATTATTTTAAATGTATATTATTCAAAATTGAATTTAAGTTAAATTAGCTAAGTACAAAATAATTAACTTAAATTTTACAATAAATTAAACTTATATTAGCTAAGTATAAAATTAAATTATTTTAAATCTATATCATTCAAAATTGAATTTAAATTAACTTAAATTTTACTATAAATTGAATTTAAATTAACTAAGTATAAAATTAAATTAACTTAAATTTTACTATAAATTGAATTTAAATTAGTTAAAGTATAAAATTAAATTAACTTGAAATCTATATAATTCAAATTTAAAATTTATATTATATGAAATTTTAGATTAACCTAAATTAGCTAATTAAAAAATTAAGTTAACTTAAATTTTGGTATAAAATGAATTTAAATTAACTTAAGGACAAAAATTAAGTTA
Organism: Sideroxylon spinosum; assembly: GCA_003260245.2. Lineage (NCBI taxonomy): Eukaryota > Viridiplantae > Streptophyta > Magnoliopsida > Ericales > Sapotaceae > Sideroxylon > Sideroxylon spinosum. The sequence continues at coordinate 14,415,124 of QLOD02000029.1, read as the reverse complement.
ACTTAAAATCTATATAATTTAAAATTAAATTTGAAATTACCTAGAATTTTAAATTAACTTAAATTACCTAAGTCCAACAATAAATTAACTTAAATTTTACTTTAGATTAAATTTAAATTAGCTAAGTATAAAATTATATTATTTTATATCATTCAAAATAGATTTTAAATTAACTTAAATTAGTTAAGTATAAAATTAAATTAACTTAGAATCTATATAATTCAAAATTAAAATTTAAATTACTTAAAATTTTAAATTAACTTTAATTAGCTACGTGCAAAATTAAATTAACTTAAATTTTATTATAAATTGAATTTAAATTATGTAAGTATAAAATTAAATTATTTTAGATGTATGATATAAGTGTAAGTTTAAATTAGCTAAGTGTAAAATTAAATTAATTTAAAATTTTACTAACATAATTTGTATAAAATTTAGAAATCAAAAAAAAATTTACAAAATAAAGTAAGATGTTTTACATATTTTTGTTCTAACATAGTTTCAATTCAAAATTAATTTGAACATAATTTGCATTAGTTTATAGATCAATACAATTTCTAAATACACATTTAAACTAATACATATTAAAGATAAGGCAACTCAGATACAAAAACAAATAAATAAAAGGTATAATAGCCTAACCATAACCAATACATATTCAGTAACTCACTTGAAATTTCAAATGAATCCAATATTGAACCAATGTCAGCCTAATAACGAAATATTAAACACAGGGAGCCAATATTCAAACCAAGCACTCAAAACATCCAAACTCAAGCACATAAATCATCCAAAATCAAGTACTCAAAGACCCAAAAGATTGAGAAGGTGTAGTGGTGGAATCAGTATTGTAAACACACATACATATATATATATATATGTGTGTGTGTGTACAGTCAAAGAGAAGAACTCACTCACATTTTCAGCCGTTAGAGATGGAAATGACAGGAGAGAAAAGTAGCTTAGTAGCTGGGGTAACCTTGAGCTGCCTGAAATAGTCGACGGTTGGGGGAGAGAGAGAGAGCGCGCAAGCGAGCGACAAATAAGGAATAGGGTGTTTGCGCGCGACTGAACTGGAGCAGCTTGTTGTGGAAGATAAATAACTAGAGTGACACCCTCTCTGGGTGTCGTCAGTTGAACAAGCGACATCCTATGTTGCCAGACGGATGTCCGACATCCTCTATCGTCCCCACAAAGAACGACACCCAGTTTACCTCCGTAAATATTCTCCTGTCATGTATATTTCCAACATATGTATAATTAGTTTATATATTTATATAAAAAAAACCCTTCTCGTCTCCTCCGGTCATTGGGTTTCATTTCTTGTTAGTGGCTATCAATGGTATGGAGCCATCTATCCTCCCAAGCTACGTGTTCTTCAGGTGAAAAGAACAAGGTGAAAGAGTCTGGGTTTAAAAGGTGTTGAATGCATCAAGTACCAAGGCTTATTAGGTGAGGGAATTCACGAGCTACTTAAAATGTGAGCTTTACATGTGAGGATTTCCTAGTCTGGGTGATTCACTTCAAAGCTCTCATGGTTTAAGCATGCAATTGGTAACGAGGTTTTGAATATCTTCCTTGTGAAAGAGTTACTTTCTTGGGGGCATTTTCTTTCAACAGCAGGAATTTCTGTTGATCCTTCTAAGACGGAGGTACTTGTTGATTCATTTCTCACGAGGAAATGTAACGTTAATGTCCGAGCATTCAATCACTTGAACAATTTCTTGATAATTGCTCGCTATTGCTTTGACGTTAACACTGACTAACTGTACTTGTATTACCATTTTCCTTTCTCGTAAAATAAAGCCAATCAATTGTCTCAGAATATATAAACTGGATTCTACCAGGGATTTGTCAAAATAACATATTTAAAATTAATAATTTCTTAAATAAGTCAGTCAAAAAATGATTTCCTTGAATAATTCCCCTACTAAAGTTATTGATCTAAATAATGTATTTGAAGTGAAGTCATCTATTAAAAGTTGTTCCTCGATCAAATTTCTCACTCTTATATTTTTTCGTCTTTTGTAATGACATGATTTGCTTAAATAGCTCAGCTGTTAAAATTATCAATTCGAACAACATATTCAAAGTAAAGTTATTTATTAAAATTTATTTTTTAATCAAATTTCTCACTCTTATATTCTTTCGTCTATTGTAATGGCGACTTTAAATAAAAATGTTCCTTAAATTTACTATTACAAATGATTTTTTTTATTATGAATATATTGTCAAATTAAAGATTTCAACATATCTATTTTTTTTTAAATCTTTTAAACATTAATGTTGTTACCTTATTAATTCCTTAAATATAAAAAATTAATGTGGCTCACTTGCATAAAGCCTTATCAATTCCTTAAATATGTTATTTGCCTAAACGACGACTTTTACTATAAATGCACTATTGAAATTAACAATTTCAGCATATCTATTTTTTAAATTCATCATTAATAATAACGACTTGACTATAAATATGTCATCCAAATTGAAAACTTTAGCATGTAATCTATTTGGGAAAATCATTTTTTGACCCACTTATTTAAAAAATTATTGGTTTTAGATAACTATTTTGAGCAAATATCTACTCCCTATCAACCATTGAATGTCACGTATATCTCTTAAACAATAAAAAGAAATAAAACTACAAGATAATATTATTTTATTTCAACAAGTACAATCATTGGCTACTACTTCTATGTGCGATCGATTTCAAATATATAGCATTTTAAATTAAATTCATGATAAATTTATTAAATATCTAACAAAAAAAAAAAAGATACGTGAACAATTCTCTTTGAATAAATAGCACAAAATCATTTAATTTCAACATCATAAATTAATACAAATTAATGCTAACATTGATAACATTTGAGAAACGGTGCACAATGAGCGAATCTTTGCAATGCGCATAACCCTGAAAATACGTCAAAATAATTGCATATATATGTTCATGGGCTTTCGATCAAAGAAACCATATTTCAACATATGCAGCTGTTTTGGCAGCTAATATTTGTAGGCTCTAGCTCTGGCACAGAGAAGAAACTACAACAATGCTCTAACTCTAAAGAATTATAGTGTCCTTAATTTCAACATATTTCCTGCCTTGAAACCTCAAAAAAAATTTCGAGAGAGAGAGAGAGAGAGAGAGAGCTCAATCCCAAGTCTTCTCTAAAATAAGACTCTTACTTCTAGCTTCTTCGGGGCAATTTTAGGTTCTTGAAATTGAATTTCAACCATCTATTAATGTGAAGATAATAAATTGAATGATCAATTTATTAATTGATAGCCGAAATTCAACTTCAGGAGCTTGAAATTGAAAAATAATTTTACGCTCCCCTAATCCAAATTTTCCTAGGCCGATAGAGTTTACACTACCAACATTTTCATTTAATGAAAGCGCTAATAGTGTAAACGCTTTTAAGCGACTCTAATTTGGTATTTATTACCTCAAACAAAATAATTCGAGTTTAAATCTGAATAGCTTGAGCCCCAACTGTCTGTTTTTTTGACTCTAAGCCAGGAAATTGTCCAATATCATGTCCTCCAACTGGTTGGAATTCATTGTGTAAGCCTGCTGCAAACTCATCTGGATCAGCTCCACTACTTTGGAAGTAATCAGCAATCTGCATTGCAAGACCACATTCAATTCATGAGTACACACACACACACACACACATTCCTGAGCCTATATTAACAATATAGGGGGTAATTATCATATACCGTGTTTGGAGTTTGACTTAAAAAAAAAAATGCAACCCCTTTTTAGTTTAGAAGTCAACAAATGATCCACTCGTGAATATGTATCTCATTACTCAAAACTGGTTGAGAAAAAAAGATTTTCACAAAACATAGTTATATTAAAGTATATTTTACCCGTATTTATGTTAAAATGAAATGTTATTTTATTTTTTAACGAAACTCAATTTACCTCTACTTTTATAAACAATATTTTTTTGGACAACCATAAATAAGCCTATATAATACGTGTGACAAATCTAGTTAAATTTAATATTTTCTAGCAATCTTGCATTTTAGTCCAAATCACAAGGAGATTGTGCTGACTTTTAAACTAAAGGATTATGTATTTTTTGGCCTGAACCACATTAATGTGTAATTACCCCCCAATATAAATTTGGATGCAACTTGTATAGCCACAAAAAAAAGTACAAAAATCTATCTTGTAGTTGGTATGGGGGGGGGGGGGGAGAGTGAATGTAGACATTCCGATTTCAAAATAAATAGGGATAAAAGAGAACTTGCATGATTAGCAAGCGCAATGCCACTTAAGGCTGCTGCCTCTAAACTTGAACCCAGTAGCCAATCACCGCATATGCCAGCCCTTCCATGAGGATCAAAGATGAAAGGGACACTTGGAGTATTAGTGGGAAGAGCAGCACCCCTGCATATTTGGGTAATATGAAACTAAACTCTCTGATCTGAGAAAAATAGCAATAAATATTTAAAAAAAGAAAGAAACTTTAAAAATGTTGCCACTGGCAAAATAATTCTTTTTTCAGAAAACACATCATCCGAATCTATATCAAGCGGCATTTAAAAAAGCCATTCCGCTCAAGAACCTTTCAGGCAGCTATTAAGCACCATTTCCAGATGCTAGTCCGCTTGAGCGGGCTATTGAGCAGATCTTCTTCTGAACTGTTTGAGCCTAGCTTTTCAAACCGAGTAATGACCTATCAACAAGACTTGATTACAGACTAGCTACAAACGTTGTGATACATTTGACTTGCAATTGTCAAACATTTAAAAAAACATAAACCTGTCGTGTTCATGAAGGTCCATAGAATCACACATTGCATAGATATCATTATTTACGCCGTAGATTGTGATGAAGTCTTCAGACAGCACCATGTTTCCAGAAACCAGATTATATGGCATAGTCATTTGCTTCCAAAAGAGCAGCAGTAAATTCTCAGACTCCGAAAGGAAAAAGCAGGCTCATGGGTTGAATATGAAGAAAAATTCATTATAACCAATATTAACAATCCATTTCAAGAGAAGTAGACCAAAGAGACAGATGACAAATTATTAGCAAATTTTCATTAACAGCTCCCTTGCATTATTCTGTATGCTTGATTAATTACCAATCCCTTATCACTCTCAAGTATCAACACCAAACATATAATAGATATCCAATGAATCCCAAATTTCTCACTTTTGCCCTAATTAGAAGCATATCTGAGAAAATTGAACTCATACCACAGTTGAAGCCGGGTATAGAAGGGTTTCTGAAGTGAGCTTTTTGATAGTCCAAGCGCACTCTCAACCCCTTCGAGCATTGCCGCCTTCACTTTCTCTGCCGTGCTAGTTGGAATATTTTCCTGCCAACATAGAATTTAATCATTTGTAAGTATCTAATAAGAAACTTAAATACCACAAGCGAGCCACTTACTACCTGCTTCTAGAGTGCTAATCTCACCGAATTAAAGATTACTGTATCTCATCTGAACTCTCTGGCATAGGGTACACTGCCAACTAGTATCAGTCGAGGTTGTTTTATTAAAGCAGCCATATTTTATATGACACAGGGTTTCATGCTTGTTCAACTTAACAAAAAAAAAATAAATAAATAAATAATTTAATCTGGTATTATTAGTTTGATCCAACCATCTGTTTTCATACAAATGCATTTGTTTTGTTAAATAAGAATTTCCATTACGACTGACCTGTGGAACCTTGTTCCTCTTCCCAAAAGCTGCTGTGCTAAAAAAGGTCCAACAGTGAGGAGGACCACTCTTCCGGGAACATGATAGTTTCTTTGTGTTGTCTGCCATCCAAGAGAGAGAATCAACTCCTTTTACAAAGGCTCCTTCAAAAGGAAATGTAATCGAATAGGGAGGGACGGGAAGAGGGTCCTCAAATGCAGCAAGAAGAGCCCATATAGAACTCAGTTCCAGCTTCTTCATTTGTCTTGCAATAAGTGGTAAGCCCGATGAAGCAAGCAACTGATTCGCACATTTCCCATTATGCGCAATAACAAGGGCATCGAAATGGCCCCGATGTTTACCATTCTCACTCAAGTGCCACATTCCATTAAAAGCCTCGAGTTTACTTATCCAGCAAGGTCGCACTACATTAACCATATCAGTCGGAGATAGTATTGAATCGGCGAGGGGGCGCATCCCATTAACACCTATGTACCTTGGAGGGGAAGAAGAAGGAAGTGGAACAAACCGACCACCTACTTCAAGCTCTCCAATTGTACCCTTCCACTGTTGAACCAAACCTTTCTCAGACCATCCAGCAGCCAATGTAGCAAATTGAGGATCACTGATGGTAAAGAACTGAGCCGCATGGTCAAATATCAGAGGTTGTGGGTCAATCATTCTAGTACCCATTCTTCCTCCCAACCCATGAAGTCCCTAAATTTGATAAAAAGAGTAACATATTACATATCCTTCTCACCAATCAATTTTTATGTTAAGTTTAAAAAAAAAAAAAAGCAAAAAACAAAACAAACCAAAACACAAAAACAAAAAAGAAAAGAAAACATTAACTAGGAGAGAAAATAAAAGAAGAGAAATAATAATATTTTTTTTTTCTATTTATTTGTAAGTTTAGGATAAAAAAAATAAAAACTAAAAAGATAATAACTTTATTTATCTTTGTTTTTGAGTTGAAAAGACATGAAAGAAAAAAAAAGGTGTATATAATTATTTTATTATTAAATCCTCTGAGGAGTCAAGAGTTATCAATTTACGTTGTCATACAACATGTTTGTAATTTTTTTCTTTTTATTCTTTATTATATGGACAAAGATGACATTTTGAAAGTTTCATTAAATTTGTTAGAATTTTTTGTCTATTGAGCATATATTAATTAATTTTATTTTAATTAAAAGTAGTTTAGAACTAAGTTAAAAAAAAAAAAAAAAAAGAGAGACATAAGGTCCATTTTGCTGATAACTATATATTGCTGAGTCTATGTGCCGTAACAGGGATAATGAGGTGTATTTCTCTCCTTTCCATTTTCGTCCACTCTTGAGATTAAAATTTCATCACTAACTTTTCTTCACATTTCTCCCAATTTCTCTTCTTTTCTTTATTGAAAAAACTCACAAACAAGGAATAGTTTCTAAAATCTTTTCCCTCTTCTTATTTTCTTTCCATTCCACTCCATCCAAACAGACTATTAGGCCTGAACATATTTTTGTTGTCAATTACATTAAGCAAACACATAACTTAACGGCAATGGCGGATTTATGTAGGGGGGAAGGGGGGTCAATTGATCCCACTTGAAGCAAAATTTTTATAAGATATAATATAATTTTTTAAGTTTTTTTATAATTTTATCATATTATAAATATTTTTAAATTAAATTATCCTAATACCTAAAATAATTTACAAAATTTATCCTTACTTTTATACCAAACACATATCCATTTTATAGATTATTTTTCCCCATCCCATGATCCCCACACCAAAAAATTACTTTATAAATTTTTATTTCACGTATTTTTTTTTCTCTCTCTCAGTTTTAGGTGAAAAGTGATATGTTAGACATAATTAATTTATTTTAGTCATTGTCCTATTATTTTATAAATTTATACTCGTTAATTTAACCTGTAATAAAATCTTGAATCCGCCACTGACGACAACAAAAATAAAAAATGTAAGACAGACAAACCGTGTCGAAAACTGTTGACCGAATCCCTCTTTTCTCCAAATTGAGAGCACAGACGAGACCAGACATCCCTCCGCCGATTATGGCAACGACGGGGTGATCGGAGAGGGGCCCGCTGAACATTACCTGCTCTTGGATGAAGCTCTTCTTCAGAATGGAACGCCTGGAAGCACCGTAAGACGATTTCTTTGGGTTTCTGCGAGTGGGTCGACTGTGAGAGCCATCTTTCTTGTGGGGCTCCTTGATGGTGGTGGTGGGTCTGCTCTCGGCTCTGCAAATCAGGGTCAGGGTTTTGGGGGCGGTCGGGGTGAGGAAAGTGGGTTTTGGTTTTGGCGATTTCACGGGTTGAAGAACCACAGGTGAACCAACTATTTGTCTACTGCTGGTGAAGCTCAGCCTCCTCATGGTTTAGGAGGGAAGAGTGTATTGAAGTGAAAGACTGCACCATTAAAAGATAAGTTGTGCCGTTGGCACGTTGCCGGGTGCTTTGCGAAAGTATCCGATTTATTTCAGTATGACCCCCAAACAATAGGTAAATTAGCAAAGACCGCTCCGGGTTTCAATCAATTAGCAAATCCCACCTCTCACGCTCGGCCCTACTTGTTAGACGCTTGTAATTGATCTTAGAGCCCGTTTGGCCCAATAATTTTATTTTATTTTTTTGGAGTTTTTAATAATTTCAACTAAAAAGTTGCTAAATTTTATTAAAAAAAGTTACTAAAAGTTGGTCATTACCAAAACAGATACTTAGGTATAATTTAGGAAGAAAAAAATTAGTTTTTTTTGTAACTGATTTATTAGTTAATTACCAAAAAACTAGCTTTTTTAATATTTGAGAAAGGAAAAAAGCTAACCATTTAATAATTAATTTTTTAATTTTTTGTTAATTTGAAATTTTTTCCCTTAAAAGTTTGAAAGAATATTAAAATATAAGAATCTAAATTTAGTCATTTAAAAAAAAAAAAACTAAAAAACTAGTGGTTAAGCTATCAGTTACAAAATACCAAACGGAGCCCCAGTTGGTTGACATCCCATTTCAGCAGCTGACTTAAGCTATCCATATGAAACTAATAACTTAACAGGATAAGATTTAGAGAAAATATAACGGAAATAATAATGACAACTATTTTTGTTATGATGAGAATATTCATTGCATGATTTATTTCTACCATGTTGATTGATAATTGTACATTGCTCTAATTATAACAAAAGTTGCTTTGGCTTAACATTTCTACAATACAACATTTTAATTTTCACCTATATTGGTTTTTCTCCTCATTTCATGAGTGCTAATTATGTGCGTGTCATTCAACCATTTACATGGGTTTGAAAATCTTTAATAACACTCCATTATCAGTTTTGAAATGAAGGAGGTGAGATCAAGTATACTTAAAAAATAAGTAATACAATAAACGAGACGTACGCATTACAGAGTCCAAAAATAATGAGATGTTACTCCTACTAGTTAAGAGAATGTGTTCAAGGTTCTACGTCCTAAGCATATTCAAATATTCTAAATATGTAAAAAAAAATTTCAATCGACCGTGAGACAACATGCCATTCACTACATGACAGAGGACTTCTAGCGACTACCAATGGATATTTTGCCTATTTGGCAGTCAAAAGTTTCGGCAACCACTTGGCAATGCTGACGCTTTACATTTGTCTTCCAAAGCGTAGGATTATCATGCAACAAGTATAACCCATTAACACTATCTTCTTCATCCCGACAACAATTCAGAGTCTCAAAACCAACCAGAGATCACAAGAAGCCTGTTAAAGTTAGTAATCAGGTTCCTCAGTGGATGAACATCAAGTAAAAGCAACATCAGCACATTTGTACGAGCACCAAATAAAAGCAACATAATCACGTTTGTAAGTGCATGCTTGTTCCATGGGATATGAAGTTAGATATGACATAATGTTTGTACTCATAACTTTTTGTCTTTTGTTTTAACTGTAATTTTAACTTCTCCCATTGAATGTAGACATCATTATAGATGCCCTCGATAGACATTATCTCGGGGGAGGGGTGGGGGAGTGAAATTAAACGTGTCGTAAAAATTAAAAGTATGGTTTAATCTTCTATCCAACCCCATATCTAATGGAACAACCAAGTAAAATATTACTAGAAGGAAACAAGCAGTTGAGAGGTAATAAGGCATCTTTGCTCTTGTAGATAACAATACAAATATACATGTGTTGGTGTTGGGTACAGAAATACACAATTAGGTGCTGAGATAAACTATAACAAGCCATTGAGGCAAGAAAAAAGATAACCCAATTGTTTCCTTGAAAAAACCACCCCAGATGACCAACAAGAAATTTCCGAACTTTTTCCCAATTCAACATAGGGGGAAAAAAAAAAAAAAAAAAAAAAACTAGCAGTAGACAGTAACATCTGCAGTCTGTTAAGCCATCTCATGTGATTTTTTTTTTTTTTTTTTTTTTTTTTTGAGGTTTGATCCTTCACTGCACGTCCGCAGCCTGCTCTTCCATCTTATGTGGGGATGTTTTAGCTTTCTCCTTCACCAATTTTGAAGGATCGTTGATTTTATGATCAGGATTACTCCCACTCCTTCCACTGATCTGATCCTTACTTTTGACAGGGCCGCCATGTTTACTACTCCCATCTTTGTGGCTGCCAAGGCCTTGGCGAACTGCCTTGGTGCATATTCCTTTTTCGTCTGAAGACAAACAAGAACTCCTTCTCCGGTTCAATTTTGGTGATTTGGCACGAGTGACTGGATACTGCATCCAATTTACATCAATTATGATGTTGTTGTGAGCAATAAAAGCAAGAAGTATAGAAATGTTTGCAATATACACAAATGTTAAGAGGTCATAATTACCAAGAGGGGAACACCAAGCAGGATATTTTCACAAGTAAATGGTATCTCTTCTTCATTTTTAAATTTGACAAGTGAATGGAATCCCTCTTCCTAGCCTTCAGATTATTTATTGTCTCCAACCCCTTCAACCATTACAAATAAAATTCTACATAGGTGTTTTCTATACATGCCAAAGTTATGGAAAGAAAAAATAGCTTCTACGACTCTACTCAATTTAGCATTCCATCAAGATAATTAAATAGTTTCGAAGTATGGAAAAACACGGTGCTTCTTAGAGCTGGTAACAAGATTTTGTTTTTTCGTCAATAAATTGGCAGTGCAGCTGGAATATCCTCCTCTATGTCTGGTGATGACGCACATTATATTACCATGAACAAATTAAAAGCTAGTCAATACTAGTTTGCCTATTTAATGAACCAAGTTTTTATTTTATTACAAGCTTTATTACTTATTCTTGTACCCATATACATAAACAAAAGAAATATTTAGAACTGTACGAACTATCGCAAGATAAAATTGATGATCCATACAATGAAATTATGGGAGAGTTATTGAGAGAAGACTAAAAAGAATAACAAACGTTTCGGAAAAATCAATTTAATTTCATACCTGAGAGATCAACCATGGAGGCTAATGGAATAGTATAAATAAGATCAAAAAGATTTACATATAGTATTTATTGATTTGGTGAAGGTCTATGATCGACTTCCTAGGGATCTTCTATGGAGAGTGTTGGAAAAGAAAGGAGTGTGTGTCGCATATATTGAGTTGATGGAACTGTGACATTTATATGGACGACTGGTGGAGAAACTAAAGAGTTTCCTATCACGATTGGTCTACACCAAGACTGAGCGATAAGCCCGTACTTGTTTTGCCCTAAATATAGATGAGATTACAAGACATATTCAGAATAAAGTGCCGTAGTGTATACTATTTGTAGATGATATTGTTTTAGTAGATAAGACGAGAAAATGAGTGAACACTAACCGAGAATTGTGGCGAGAAACGCTAGAAACAAAAAAGGTTTAGGCTAAATTAAAGCAAGACAGAATATATGAAATGTAAGTTTAGTTAAAGTAGGACAACTAATAGCCTAGAAATAAGTTTGGGCAAATAAAAGATTGTAGAGAAAGAAAACTTTAGGTACCTTGGATCTATGGTACAACAGAATGGAGAGATTGATACTGATGTAAGTCACGGGATTCAAACTGGAGAACCAAATGGAGCACTGCTTCAGGAGTCTTGTGTGATCAAAATGTCCCCCTCAAGGTGAAAGGAAGGTGTTATAAGGTGATATAAGACCATCGTTATTATATGGATCGGAGTGTTGGGCAATAAAGCATAATCATGTTCAAAAGATGGCAGTTGCAGATATGAGAATGCTAAGATGAATGTACGTGATCACAAGAAGAGATAGGATTAGGAACAAAGAGATTAGGGGCAAAGTAGGAATAGCACCTAAAGATAAAATGAGAAAAAATCGATTAAGATGATTCGGCTATGTTAGAAGGCGTCTCAGAGATGAACCTGTTCATAGGTGTAAAAAACATGGAGATTACCAAGAGTAGAAGAGAGAGAGGGAGACCTGAGAGAAGTTGGAAAGAAATTATTAAACATGACCTTGCCTACATGGATCTAACGGAGAATATGACCCTAAACAGATTTGATTGGCGTCGTCAAATCCATATAGCCTATCCCATCTCGTGGGAAAAGTCTTGATTTGGTTTCATTGCCTAAAACTGAATTTTTTATCCTAGTAGGCAGTTGAATATTAATATATACTAGCATAGGTGAGCTTGGAACTATTTTGCCATAGTAGGGCCAAACTCGTTTACTCAACAAACGTAGGTTTTTAATGAAATTCATTTACATAGTGAACGATTTTAAGCTTGGGAATCACTTAAACTTGATTTCGGGCAAACACGTTTACACTGTAAACAAGTTTAGCTACATACAACTTATGTCTAACCCCCATCGTCCTTACTCCCTTAGATAGGGAGGGCGGCGAATTCACTCCAGCATAACCACCTGCACAGATCACTGCAGCACGTCAGTTAGGGAGGCTGACGAGTCAGCTAGAGAGGTCTGCTTCTGTGTGTAAGACCACCTCCATTTTCGGCTGAAGCACATCTTTCTTTCAGAGAGATGAAATAGCCAGATGGATTCTCTGTTTACTAGAAACCCACTTTATAATTTGTATCAGAAATCAGAGTAAGAAATGAGTTGGTCTCTAAGGACGGGTACTGGGGGAGTAATAGAAAAGAAATTCACTCAAGGCCCTAGGATTCACTGCATTTGATATCTCTCTCAATTAAAACACTGGTTGCAGGTTGTTGTGTTGCTTTGATGATGTTTGATGTTGTAGAGACAAACACAGGTGGGTTGGTTTTGATAATTTGACTGAATTCATTTGCACTGTAAACGTTTTTAGCAATTTTCCAGCCTTAAAGTCATTTATTGAATAAATGAATTTTATTTAATGCAAGTGTTTACTACGTAAATGATTTTGGTCCTATTCTAGTAAAATAGTTGAAAAACCACCTAAGGCTGTATTTGATCCTATTCTGACGTTGTTGAAAATGTCTCTCTCTCTCTCTCTCTCTCTCTCCTTCTCTCCTTGTTTCATATTTGCTTTTTCCCGGTTGTCATGTATTTTGCTTTTGATAATGTCTATATAATGCTAAACATTTACATATATGCACTAAATTGTAATAGACGGGCAGAAGATTAAAAAAGACACCTTTACACTTTTAACTTAAATAAGAAAATATTAAAACAAGAGTTTTCCATTTGTTATTTTGGGAAAAGCATTTTTACTTGTGTTTTTTCAAAAATATTTCCCTGAAGCATGAGTAAATGTGTTTTACCACAAAAAAAATTTATATTGAAACAAATGAGGCCTCAATAAGAAAATAGTAAAACAAGAGTTTGAATTAATTAGGAAAATTATTAAGAGATAATTTCTAGTATTCCTATACCAAGTTAAATTTAGAAAAAGGATGAAAAAAGTGTTATATATAGACATTATCTCTTATGCCTAAAACTAATTAAATTAGGCTTTAAATAAATCTAGAAAAGATAAAAAAAATCTTTTTCAAAATTTCAGAGGGGCAATTGCCCGCCCTTGTGTCCCCCCCGTGTGTTGTTCCATTGGATTATATTTATCAAAAATATATGTATGTGCACCAACATTGTTAATCTGTCAACATATAATTTGTGTGTGTGTATATCCCCAACCTTACCACCAAGATTTAACCTAGTGCATTGAAACACACACACACACACACACACATTAAACAAATAGTCAACTAGAAATCTAAATATCCTACTCCTTTATGAGTAACTAGCTAGCAATGTAAAGCTGAAGAATTATAAGATAATAATAAAAATTTATTTTCACTAATATGTTATGGGCTCATAATCACTAATTTACAGAAGTCATGATTTTTTAGGTAAGCACAGCAGCATGATAACAACAATAGACTAGCATAAAGAACAAGGTCAAATAACCTATCTACTTAACAAGCTTGGAAAAGCCCATTGAAATAGCTCAAGTTGGTGGATTATAAACAGAAGGAACCTGATTCCATTAATGAACACTATATTAAGCTTGGACAGAACTCAAAACTCTGCAGCATTTTAGCATGACAGGTTGAACAGCCCAACTATCAGCTCACCTCAATTCAGTTGTGGCCCTAAGGAAGTCTTTTAGGTTCCACCAATTTCCAGTTTTCTTCCTAGTTCTATGTTTTCGTCACTATACGTGAATTCTGTATTCATTTGCCAGATGACATTCATCTTAGAATCTCATATCTTTTAATACAAATGAAAAACTCGAGAATGTGCAAGAGTACCTTTTTAAGTTCAGCCTTAGGTGGAGGTCCTTCCTGGTAAAAGCTAGGCATTGGATTTGCTTTGAACATCAAATTCTTTCTAAGCTGCTTTATAGCTGCCTTTTCTTCCTCCTAACAATTCAGAATAGATGAAAGGATAAATGACAGGTGGTATAGTTAATTATCTAACAAGAACAATTATGAAACCAAATATATCCAGATATGTCAAAGTACCTTGGTCCTTGCTTTATATTCCATTTTCTCCGCCTCTAGTGCTTGGTGTTTTTCCTCCAACTTCGAGTAGAACTTGGAAATGGAAAATTAATGAAGAGAAGAAAATCCCAAACAGAAAATCAAAATCTACTGATTGAGAAAACTTTTTTGAACACTCTTCCATTAAATGTTTGAATAATAAATACCTCTTTACGTTTCTCTGCACGTTCAACACATCTAAAGACAGGAGCTACTGGAACAGTCGTCCTAAATTTTCCTGTCCGAACAGATGTGGCAGTACTATGAAAGGCTAAGGACATTCACAATACAAAAATAGTAACAAAATAAAGACAGACATCAATTAGACCACATAAAAGAGCAAGACAATGCAAAAGGCTTCCGCATTTCAAGGTCTGGAAGGGTCAAATATGGACAGTCTTCCCTCTATAAATAGGGAGACTAATTCCAATATTTACCGTTTATCAGACTATATATTAAATTAAAAAAAAAAAGAAGAAGTAAGGACAACAACAACAACAATCAATCCTAAACTTCAACGGAGGATACGATGAAGCAACAGACCAATTATCTTCCTCACCAAGATGCTTCTTGTTATGATGTTGCAGCGGCTTGTTTGATACCTGAGAGTTTGGTTGGCACAAAGGCAAAATTCTGAAGGTCAGCACTCTTTTCCAAGTCTATAATTCTACAATAAAACAGCCTTTCATTTTCTTTCCAGTTTCAAACAGCAGTTTATCATTCAAATTATTCATTTTTCTTATGAGAATTACAAAGCAAAACTCATAGGAGTTCTCAACAAAATCAGAAAGGGAAAACAAAAATGAAATTCATGATGATCCAAGGCTTTTGCCCAATGCATGCAACACTGGGACCTAATTCAATAACCCATTCATCCAAAAAAAATATTCCCTGACCTATGCACCTCCCAAAATCATTGTTTTAACTGACATTTTCATTCTCAACCAAGAAAATAGATAAAAAAAAATTAAAAAATACCAGACATTAAATCGTCATTTGTACAACAATTTTAAATTCATTACAAGCGATGATTTCAAGTTCCACCCAAAAATCGATATTAACAAGCTTCAGTTGAGGATGCTGCTGCTACTAGCTTTTGTTGAATGATCATTGAACCAGATCATTTGAAAAACCGGCGAACCCAAATCAAATTAAATGATCGAAATTAAGGTGGTGAAGAAGTGATTGAATGATCCGGGTTTTGGAGTTGGTTGAATGATTGCTTTTAGGTTCCACGGTGATGCTACTAGCTTCAGTTATTCACGTTGTGTGCTTATCTCACCAGTTCACCGGTCACATTCCTCTTCATCTCTTCCACAGCCCCTACTATGGTTCTCTCTCTTTTTTTATAGATGCACATTTCTCAATTGCGACTCAAACTAATCAACCCTTTATCTTTTGAATTTCATCTGTTCTGAAACCTCAAACATTCATTCTCTTGCAACTACAATCACTTCTACACTACCTTCAATTTGATCGTGATTTTATTAATCTCTTAACGAAAAAATATGTATTTGGCAGTGACAATGTTTTTGAATGAGGGCCATGATTTGTTTATACTGATTGTGAATATGATTCAGAAGGACATGATGCCGCAAAATTAATTTAAGTCGTTATTTGTAAAGACAACTTTAAAGTGATCCTTACAAACAACGATTTTAGGCTGGTAAATTCCTTTTTCCCCCCCTTTCCCTTTGCTGGGGTTGAAGTCATCGTTTGAAATGACAATTTCTGGCTTTCCAGAGGCTGAAATCATCATTTGGGGAACGGGTGAAGGAATTCAGTCCCAATGTTGCATGCATTAGGCAAAAGCCTCCGATGAAACCAGCTAAGGGTTCAAGCATATTGGTTCTATATTTTTCTTAGTAAACACATTTTTGGTTAGTTTAAAAGTCTCAGTCCTCATCCAATCCATCAAACTAGCAAAAAAAAAAAACAAAAAAACAATCTAGTCTTTGTAGACATTCAACTATTTTCCATAGACTTCAACCTGAGGATTAGTAAACTAGAACTAGCAACATGCATTAACATAAAAGAAAATAAGAATCTAACTTATATAATCTAGTCCCTCGGGTATAGTTTTCATGGGAACTACACCGATACGCAAATAAATTAAGTTCTTTTACCTTAAACCAGCCCAAAATGATTGGATTCATCAAAAGCAGGGTTGGGCTTATATGAGAACCTAATATTCAGAACTTACCATTTATAGTTTGAGGAGGAAAGAGTCACATCATCACCTGGCTCCATAAAGGAATTGACTTACCAGTGATTTCTTTTCGATGTTGGAGGAATGGGCATCATTATTGTTAGTTGAATAATTCCCACCAGCATCAGCAGCTTCTGGTCCATCATGATGGGTATTAGTTGAAACATGCTTCTCTGTTGCAGGAGGTGACAGCTGCGAAACAGTGTCCTCTGTCTGCACACTTCCCTTCACAGGCAAGTTTGACAGAGCCTCCGGTGTAAAGGTTTTCACTTCAAGCCCAGAATCACCATTCATACTTTCAATACCTAGTGTGTCTTGATGCTTGTGACCTTCTTCCGTTTGCAAGTCATCGACAGTATGATTGTCTGGCTCATAGTCCTTTGCTTCATCACTTGCCCCCAAAATTTCTGGAGAAACATGAAATGTATCACCATGAGAAACACCATTTGAATTTACATTGACAGCATCAGGCTTCTTTTCAAAGTTTGTGCCTTCAACAGAATTCACTTTTACAACATCTGGCTTCTTATCAAAGTGTATGCCTGTAACATCCCTCCCCATTGCACTGCACAACTGCTTGTCTACAAAGGAGACAACCTTTGATCAAACAAACAACATTTTACTCTTTATCATCAGTTACTTAGCAGGGATCCAAAAGCCACATGGAAATAAAGAAACAAAGAAAATTAAGATACACAAGAAACCTAAAACTACTGGGAAAAAAGAAAAAAAAAAAACCTACCATTGTAGTTTCCTCTGGCACAGTAATTGTTTATTTTATTTTAAATACAATAACAATTTATCAAGTGGCCACTTCTTGGTGCAGTAGTAAAAGCATGGGCAAAAATCCTAGAGAATGCAAGTTTGTTCCTGAAGCCAGCAAGTTCATCCAGAGTTAAGCTATGCACCCACCTAGCCTACTATCCAACATGGCGTGGAACCAATAACTTGGAATTACCAAGCAAGGCTACATCAGAGCCCTTATATAGCTTCTGTTGCCTTTTTTTAGACACAAATTTATAGATGCATTTAATAACAATCCTCCATGTGAACTTATAAAGGCATGATTCCTTTGGGTGTTCTTTCCTCCTTTCCCTATCCCTTCCTTTGACACTAATCTTTTTGCTGTATACCCCACCATTAAAGCAAATGAAAATTAAAAAAAAAAAAAAGTTGCAGCACATTGATCAACAAGTTAGAGGAAGAATAGCCTGATGGAGCCCATAAAAAGAATTCAAAATTAAACAATAAAACCACTTGTTAAGAATGAGACTGAATACAAACAACCATAACATTTTTTAATGCTTTAAATGGATTTCGGTATTAACATATTTTAATGCTTAAAACAGATTTGTGAATTGGATGCCATGGACCACTTCCTACAAATATACTCAAAATCGAAAGTTGCTAATATGGGGACGTATGGTGGATGTTGACAAACCAAACATGCTTACGGGTACACAAATTGGGACAATTTTAAATAAACTTAACAAAACTTCAAAAAATCAAACTTCCACGATTATTCCGAAGAATGAAAAAAGAGCAAAAATAAAGAGACTAAAGTGCTTATTTATACATGCAATCATTTTAATAAGGGGATCAATTCAAAACGGTGCTCGCTAATATGTTACTATTAAAATGATGGAAGGACAAAACCAAATGACAGTAACATTTTGGCTTTTGGGAATAATCAGAACGTTTAGCAAGAACAGAGACGTTAGGAATGTAAATGTGAAACTCTATTGAGAAAGAAAATAATTTTGAAAGCCCAAGAAAATCAAAAAACAATAAAAAAATCCAGAAACACAGCACACACAAATATATATACTAGAAATTACCCATACCTGTAATCATAATTTGGTCTATAGATGGCTCAAATGCAAATTTGTAAAACAAACCTATATGAACAACTCTAAAAATAACATGTAAAAGTAAAAATTAGACAAAGATATCTATACAATGTTTAATAAATGTGCAAAATTTTATTATTTATTACAAATATTTTCATATTTTTAAAAATATTAATTTAAAAAATTTTATTACAAAAGAATTCAAAATAATATAAGAAGAGCCAAAGATTTAGCTTTTATGTAAAGCGACCGAAAAGACAAATAAAGTGAATAGAAAAAAAAAATAATTCCGGCCAATGAACAAACCCACCAATTGAGAATATCCTATGTTTAAAATCTTCAGATTCTTTATTATATAGATATAAATAAAAGTCCACAATGCACAAATCCAATTCACCAAAAAGCCAAAAGAATGTGCTTAAACCCCACGTACAAAGCCCACATTTATATTACAAATGTCAAAAAAATATAATGAACATTACAAATATACGTACAGAAAAACGGGTTGCAGCTCGCATTAATCAAACAAGAAAGAAAATCCCACAATAGAAGAGAATAACGAGAGAGCAAAGAGAACAATAAGAGGGTCATATAGTGAAAACCAAAGAAACCCAGAACACTGAAATCACAAAAGAAATGACATGGCAACAACACAGATCGAGCCACATTGCTTTCAAGGTGTACAGTGCATAATCAGATCAACAAGAAACAGAGGAAAAATGAAAGACACGCATAGAAATGGGAAAGAGCGAGCCGAAAGTTTCATACATTTAGCTGCTCCGATCTGACAAGATCTCGACTTCTTCTCCCGGCATCAGACAACGGTACGTGAGGCACCTCCTCCTCCCGGCCTCTCTCTC
Organism: Sideroxylon spinosum; assembly: GCA_003260245.2. NCBI lineage: Eukaryota > Viridiplantae > Streptophyta > Magnoliopsida > Ericales > Sapotaceae > Sideroxylon > Sideroxylon spinosum. The sequence continues at coordinate 14,395,630 of QLOD02000029.1, read as the reverse complement.
TCTCTCTTCTTTCTCTCTCTAAAATAAAAACAAACGAATGTTCTTGTAATAGATTTTCCCCTTTTTTATTTTGCCTTTTTGGGTGTTTCCAAACCGTACATGCCGCGCGCGGATGTTCCTACGCAGTTAGCAACTTTCTGTTTTTGACGACGTTACGTAACGGCGGAATTAGACATGAAAAATCAGCTGCCGTCTGGTCGCGGCTTAACAGCTTTTTGCCTTCAAATAGTATGTTTTATTTTTTAAGCGAATGGCATTTGAAGATGAGGAGGGGGCAACGCAAAATTCGGTTTGAATGTCAGCTCAGAATGGGGTTTGGGTTCTTGAATTAAACTTAATAATTTAGATATATTTATTTAATAGTAATAATGCTTGTATACGATATTTTAAATAAAATTAATATTTTGAATAAAAAGCTTAAATTAAAAAATTATGATAATTTAAAGTTTTAATTTTGTTTTTTTATCATCGAAACTTTAGGTTCTGACAATTATTACATGGGTTTTACCATTAATTTTTGATAAGTTTAATAAAAGAAAACAAAAATTATGATATTTTAAATTAGAAGGTTCAATTCTTACTATTTGTACGGGATTTAAGTTGGTAATTTTGATTTGTATATAATTTCTATTTTTAAAATATAGTAAATTTTAAAATGCTCAAACCGTTTTGTAAGATAGATTGTAGTGGGGTCCACTAAAATAATAATTGAAAGAAAGTTACAAATATTAAGACAATCTTACAAATAAAAAAATAATTCTTAACCATTAGATCTTAGTTTGTGGGAGAAAAAATTTTTAAAAACCGTTCTGTTTTATTGTATAGATTTTAATTTAAAAGAAAGGTAAAAGTATTTAAATTGTTAAATTTTAATCCAATAACTCAGACTTTATAATTTTTAAACTGAACTGACATGAAACTGATGTTAGCAAAATTAAAAAGTATAAAATTGATCTTTTGAAATATCAATTTATAGAGGAAAAAGATATATAAAAAAAATGATAAGAATAATAAATAAAATGGAAGAGTCCAATTTTTTACTTTATGGAGTTGAAAAATTAAGATTAAAATGAATAAATATTTATTAACAAAGATTAAAAATTATCAAATGATTAATTTTATTTTTTTAATCCATAAAGTCATGTTGTAAACATAACATTAATGTTTGAAGTAACACATACTTTAATATTTTAATAATTACACCGTTCTCCCTATTCAAGAAACCCTTGAACGCTGAGTAATAAATTCCTTAAAACTTCAAAACATCTTTCTTACATCAATTTTTTTTCACCATCTCATCAACCACTGCTTGTCTCTCTAGGCAGGCGTTTGAAATTCTAAAAAATTAAAAAATTAGTATTAATGTAATATAAAAATGATACATGACGAAATTTAAATAAAAGAATTTAAAAACTTTCAAAATTTTTTAAAAAAATTTTAGAGATGCAAATTACCCTTATATTTCTCAAAATTCACGCTATTTTTTAGATTGTGCCTGAAATTAACAATTAAACGAACAGAATAGGAAATGTCTCTTCAATCCTGTCCAAACATATTGTTAGAAACTCAAAAGGACCCACCATCACTTCCAACCATAGGGGTAGAAAGTAGAAACTCCTGCACAAAAAGCCTCTTTGCTTAACCATCTTATCCATGCTAGCCGAGGTGGTCGTTGGGTGTCAAGACAGACAGAGAAAGAAAGGGAAAAAGAAAATAATTGATAATGATTGTGGAGTTTTCTAGTTAAAAAGATACGAATTAGCCTATAATTTAAAAAAATCGATTGTCACGGCTTTATAATGGAATAATTTTGGGTTCGTTTAATCCCGTCATATGCTCAATACATCTCCCATTTACGTCATCTCAATAATTATTCTTACACCTACTGCCATGGATCGGCCTTACCGGAATTGGAGGCCGGAGATGGATGTAGCCAATTAGAAAAAGAATACAGTGGGTGGACGTTTATTTGTTTGCATATATATAAGTGGTGAAACTTCTATATTTTTTATTTTTTTTTTCAGGTGTTAAGATTAGATTGTGGGCACAGTAACCAATTCTTGAAGTCTTTAAAATTAAAAATCGAATAAACCCTTTAATGATTACGAGTAGACTCGTAGTAAGAAACAAATTCAAGGTTATACCAACTCAAAAGTTAAATTGTGAAACATTTTTCAATTTTTTTTTTTTGGTCATTAACTTTAATTTAATCACATGGACCACAACAAATATACTGTGCAGACAAAAAAAACCTTGTCACATTTTTTCTTATAAAAAAATATACTTATCCAATCATAAATTATATCATTTCGATAAAAAATTATATTCTAGTTAAATTGAAACTAAATAATTTGATGGTTATACGATATAATTATTTGATTCATGGAAATCCAATGTATTAAGGAACAAGATAAGAAGAATATATACAAAAATGGCAATTTAATGTTATTTCTTCGCCAACTCTAATGCTTACGTCATCTAATACATTTAATATTTTATCTACTATCATTATAGGAGCCGTTTGGGGCTTCAAAGGGTTCAAAAAACTCCAAAAAGTTTCAAAAGATTCACTCCAAAATTTTTCGACTTTTTCAAAAAATCTATCAAATCCATTGAAATAAACCATTATAATATATTTCAATAATTTTGGTAGATTTTTAAAAAAATTAAACTGATATTTGTACTAAAAAGTTTTACAAAATTCTCAAAGTTTTTCATATTCTTTACTAAAATGTTGCCAATGTCACTTTATATAAATTTAAATGCAAACATCCAACTATCATTTTAAAAGAACATTTGAGTCGAGACTTTATGGGCTCGAGGTGGAGATTGATTTAAATGAATCCCAAATTAAGCTTAATTCGAACTTTTTAAATTACAAATCGAGTTCAAGTGAATTTTTTTTTTTTTTTTTTGAGTTGAGCGCAATAGCACGATTGGTTTCCACCCTTAGTTTCAACATTCAAGATAAACAATTTGGGATGGAACAAAATATTAATAACACTAAAGTTCATACACTCAATACAAGAATAAGTTCAGTGGAATAAAAAACATAAATAACAATGATAATGGAATATGTGTGGGAAAAAATCAAATAGGTAGCTTCCCTGAGGGCTTATAATGGAATATTCGTGGGATGAAATCAAATGGGTAGCTTTTCTGGGGGCTTCAATCACTTCAAACTTCGAAGGAATTCTTCTCCAACTTATCAAGCACAACTAAGAAGACTTTAGATTTAGGATCTCTGCCTATGATTGTTATCATATGTTTCTGCTTGATATTTGCATATATATATATATATATACACATCGAAAGAGATGTACTAGAACTTTAAATCTAGGCCGTGGTAAGGGAGCTATCCAACCACTCCCCCTACCGCTATTGAAATGCTTCCTGCACTCGTTTAAATGCAAGCGTTTGTATAGCACTGAATAGGGAGCTGTTGCTGGTCATTTTTACCATATGGAAATACAGAAATGGCCCCAAAATTTTATACAGGCTTTCTTCGCTTGTTCAGAGAGCTAAAGAAGAAGAAAACTGAGGGAATGGTAACAAAACTCAACCAAGATTCACTCTCGCAGACCAAAAGAATAAAACACAAAATAAAGTTAACGACAGCCCCAACATACACAAGTCCACAGACTGTAAGTCTGTTATTTCCACCTCCTCCGCAATCACATGAACATTATTTGCCAACTCACTCATCTGTAGTTTCTTCTCTATTTCTCTGGACGGGGAATTAACGTATAACTCCTGTGGTAGGCACATTAAAGAATTATGATATGAATTTACAACACGGAGTGTAATTTGTGCCCTCAGAACCCAGCGGATCCTACTAATGAAGAGTAGGATGCATTCTCATCTCCAGCTGATAACCTATTTTCACTGTCCTTCAAAACTTGACGGCTGGGTCGAAACTCGGCAGTTTCTAAACAAGCTATATCGTACAACTGTAACCGCCTTCTTTTTGCTTCTTCAGCATCACCTTCCCAGCAAGTTTCAGAAATAATTTCGAGCGCTTCCTCCATTTTGTCCTCTGCCACAAGACTTCCGTTTTGCAGAAGAACGAGGTAAACCTGCTCAGCAGAAGACTTCCTAATCTGGGAAGTCAAATTGCAAAGTATTTATAAGCAGAGGTCAAAAAAAAAAAAAAGTTAACTTGCCCTTTTTTCAGTCTTATTTTCTTTTAAAAATGTTCTCGGCATAACAGCCTTGCACTCAGCACGCTGAGTAGACAATATAGAGGGTTTATGAAATATAGCCACAGATCATTGTATATTTGGGAACACTAGCATGCGCCACAAACCTTGGGGTATCGGTGGCCAAGGAAAGTCAAGAGATGAGAGAAAGCCTGGATATTGATGGAATATGAAAGCGAGGTAATATATCCAAGGATTGCAATGCCTGCATATAACTTAGAGAAGTCCTTTGATGCCTTCAATTCAACGGTGAGTGAATCCAAAATACCAGCACAGAAGACTGGAGTCTGGGCCTGGAAACCATGATTAATAATCAAATTATTAAGAAATAGATAGGTCTGGATTGCAAGATAACAAGGCCTTAAAGTGGATTTACTACCAAGTAATGAATAAAACTTAAGAGGGGTGTTAACTAGTAAACTAGCATTATATGCAATTTTTAACTCAAAAATCAAGCATGGCATAAAACAAATCAACAACGTAGAAAGTAAAGTCAACAGAATGAAGCTCCAATATCAGAGAATTGGATATGGAAAAATATAGGACTTACCACCATGTTCAAGAACACCTTTTTGCTGAAGAGAATTTCAATAGTCTGAAATAAAGAAGTGGATTCATCACAATAATTAAACAGTCAAAAAATACTAATAAGCAATAAGATCACGAGTGAACATAAATGGCCAGAAACAAGTGCAGCCCATTAGAGAGTCATATGCAACAGTATCCTAAAAAGGAAATACACTTCATTGACGGTTTTGACCTCACGCTCAAGATCCTTGCTTCCTTAGAACAAATGTCCAAGTAAAGAGGCCTCCCAAATATTTGAGAATACTCTCCAGATGTCATAGGCCTAGAAATGAAGCATATGGAGGGTTTCAAAGCATTCAATGAGATCTATTTAACTCGCAAAGAGAGGGTGAGAACTTCTACAACTGAATCCTCTTTAAACCACTTACAGCTGTCTTCCTTCCTTTCATATTGTGACAGCTATGTCGAGCTGCCAAAGTTATATTTTCCTTCTTTCGTTGTAATTTCTTATTATAAGTGTAATTCAAGAGAGCTATGGAAATTTACCCTATTCAACTTTCTTATTTTCTCTCAACTGAAGACAATAGGGTGTTGTTGGTTATACAAAATGAAATCTCTCTCTCTCAACTGAAGACAATAGGGTGTTGTTGGGTATACAAAATGAAATATCTATATCCATTGAGAGACTTAAAGCTTATTTGGTTACTATGACATCTGGAGAGGTATACCTATATCCAAATCGTGTTTGGACGAGGTATACCAAGACATGGCTCAACGTGGTTTGGCAGAGGTAACGGCCCTTAATTGAACAAAATGGAGAAAAATGATCCATCTACCTGACTGGTTTGGTTGGGGACAAAAAAAAAAAAAAAGGAGCTAAATTGAGTTGAATTATCGTTGATTATAGGGGCAACAGATTCTAAGTTGTGAGTACCTTTAAAGCAGGTATGATGACTCTGTCACATCTTTTGTAATGTTGCAGAACCCAAAGAATGTCGGTAGATAAGGAGAATTCTCTGGAGTTCTGCTCATTGTGTTGCTCAGTGTCCGAGGCTTGAAGATACTCCAACAAAGCAGTAAGTGATGCTTTTCTCAATGAATCTTGTAATCCACCAACAGAAATTACCAATCCAGACAGTACAGATTTACTGTAACAACCAAGCTGAAGTAACTGGACGAAACGAGGATATGAAAAAGTAGGTGCCTGCAGGCAAGAACATAACCACGATTTGTCCACAAAATAAAATCACTTATCCAATCAAACAAGGAAAGAGCAATTAACACTTACACCCCACTTTAAGTCAGCAGTGTCAGGAATGATTTCTTCTAGCTTTTGCCTATAAGGTATGAAGGGCACAACGAAAGTTTTGTTATACAAAATCCTTTGGAGAACATTTGCAGCCATTTCTCTTATTTTATCCATCTTCTCCACAGCTTGCTTAACTATTCCTCCAACTAAACTCGTGGCAAGATTTGCATCAAAAAATGTAAACACCTGGTTATTCTCGACCACTTCACTTTTTGGCTGCTTTAAGGCAGATTCAACATCATGTGATATACCTGAATAGCCCATGGAATCTCTCTCACAAAGGATATATGTACATTTTTCAAGGCCATCCATAGCAGCCTCACGAACCCAAGAACCTACATCACCTCTATTATCTACAGAGTAATCATCGAGAGCTTTAAATAAAGCTTGCATCACTTCATTCTTGATGAAAAAGAACAGAGACATATTGTCCTCCCCAAAGTGGCGACTGGAACACTCTCCCATTCCAGTTAATTTTTGACATACTGATACAAGACCTTTAACTGCATTTACCCGTGCTTCAGCATCTCTATCTTGAGGGTTATCCTGCACACAAAAAGCAACCAGTTATTTGACTGATCCTTCCATACAATTCATCAAAGGTGAGAATGTGAATAAAAAATCTGACACAAGCATACCTCGATTGCACAAGCACTACAAAGCTTTGGCAGCACCACATTCCATCTCTTAGCCAAAAATTTATAGGGCAATACACCAATTGCCAATGCAGACCCTCTTCTTGTAGCCACATTTGGATCACTCAACTGTTTTAGGTATTTGGAGATGACATCATTAACAACTTTATCATCTGTGTTGACAAGGTAAGCCGGGACAAAGTGTTTCAAAGCCTCGACAGCAGCATTCTGTACATCATTCAGAACAATTAATTATAGGAAACAAAAAATATGCATAGAATAATCTTGTGCTTCTAGTGACAGGGATTCGAAGTTAAAAAAGAAAGACCTGTATATAAGAATTAGGATGTCTCAAATTCTCATTGAGAGTATCAAGCAAACTTTGTTTTACTTTTTCTGGCAGGTTTACATGAGCCTTAGAGATATGCTCAGTGAAGCGAGAAACAGCAGAACGCATTATCTCTCCACCCTTCCCACGATAAAGTCGTGCTTTCTCTATAGCAGGAACTATACCAGCAACATGTTTCTGTTTATCTGAGGGAGAAAAACACAGGGACACCATTCTATTAGAGCAGGAATAAGTTCCATGTAAAAAATTTACAATATGAAACCTGAATTAGGATCTGGGGAGGAAAAACCAAAAACTTTCTTTAAAATAAGAAAAGCAAATAGATGATGTTTCCATCAGTATTTCATCAATGTAGAGGTGCACACGACACAAATGATTTACCAGTCTGCATTAGCAAGAAAGCTCCAAAAAAATGTCAGGCTTGATACTGGTGAACCAAATTCAATAACAAATCAAAAAAATAATAAAAAATAAATAAAATAAGACAACTAAATTGTTCAATGATACTTGCGTTCCAACAAAACACCTTCTTGCGAAAGACTAATGCTTTCCAATTTGGGATCTGTACGTGACAAAGATAACGAGTTTCACACATTAAGGAGGCTATCAAGGGCATTAAAAATTGCTGTTAAAACAGCTAGATTCAACACCTTCCGTGAGTATTAAGGAGGTTATTATTTCCATTTGCTGTAATATCATTATGTTTCAACACCTGATTGAGCATCAAGGAAGGCCTCCAGCAAAGAACGGAGCTCCAAAATGGAAATTAAAATCAGTCTAACCTTATCAGTTTTAAATAAAAATCTGATCAGCAAAATACTAATCAATTCAATATTTTTTTTTTTATTTTGATGTCTTAAAATTTATGTTGGCCAACTATTTAAAATTAATATGAACATAAAATCTGCAGGATATTAGTGTATTGATTCTTAAAATTAGCCCATGGCACGTTTTAGATCTGTTAATTAATTTAAAACCAAGGTTTCGTCAAGTTGAGTTGAATATTGAATAAATAGCAGGGACGAATAGTTGGCAAGTAACATTACAAATGTCTGCACTTTCAAAAGAATTATACTTCTACACCAATAAAACTTCCAAACAGAAAATCAAAAACCAAGAATAGCACTTCCAGCATAGATGCATATAAAATCAAAGAATTGTGGTGATTATATGAGTTGGGGAGTTGAAAGAAAAAAATGTTGAATTAGACGGTCCAAATCAAGACATTTATTTCAAGTTAATAACCAAAATATGTAATCTTTTTAACAAATAGTATATTAAAAACAACACAAAGGGGTGCCACCCAAATACAAAAGCAAATATACGTAACAGAAGACCTGAAGCCTCTACACTTTTTTCAAATCATCAAATGTAATACCATAAACCAATTAGAAGAACATTCGAAATCTTAATGTCTTTGACCATTAATTATCTTAGATTCTTAGCAAGATTTTCCTTAAATTTTTAATTCCATTTCATCTTTACATGATCATTCCATTGATTTCAGTTCAGTTAATCCTAAGTCCTAATAAGTGCACTGTTGGAATTTTATACCCATTTCATTTCATAGATGTATATGTCAAATTCATTTTTGCTTAATCCCGTAACTGCAACATGAATGATAACAATATTTCTCTACTTACCAAAAAAAAAACATTTCTCTCAAATGGTTGAATGGATTTGGGTTCAACAGTCCTCGTTTCATATAAAACCTTCTGATTTTGACCTTTTTTTAGAACTTCTGATTTTTAATACAGCTGTGCTTTCCAGTGAAATATGGTCAAGAAAGCACTAAATTTATCTAGTTATATAATAACTATATATTTAAGTATCATCATGAGATGAATCCAACTTCCAAGTCTCGGATATGTGAGCCCATGGACATCCAAAAATGTTAAACTTAAAAAATTTTAAGTGTTCCATTTTAAAATCTAAAAGTTAAACTGAGTTCCCTAAATATCATAATTATCTTAAGCTGACATAAAAAAGAATTATGAAGCCAAAAATTATCAGTAAAAACAAATGTGATAGTAAGTCGTCCAAAATCATTGAACCATCTTTAAAGGCATATATTTTTTAGGTTGGGCCCTTTAGGACGTCAGCATATGTGGTGACTTTTATTGAATGTCCTAAACAAGTGTCTATTCCTATTTCTTAAAGCTCAGAAGAAGCTTAATGCTAAGACCACCACATGTTTGCATTAGAAGGCATTAAACTAATTAGGACTAATATGCATTGGTGTGTGCCTATAGTGCATGCCTATATAGCATATCTTCCCTACAAACTGAAAGTTATAACCCTGACAATCAGAGAGACATTTCAAGTTGATAAAACTATTACAATATGAATGTACGGTAGTTGAAAACCCATATTTGTATATCAAAATGGCAGCCACTAGCAAACTAAATTACTATTGAAATCAGATTGTAAAATAAAGGGACTACCATTTCATTGTGGTATAGTAATAAGAAATAAAGTTCCATTCCAATCCAGTGGAGAAGACAAAACTTCAATTCCACAAACACCATGACAACTCTTTAACAACAATGTCAAATTTATGCATGCTGGTGTATTTCAACCAAAATTGTGCAACTCTAACAACTGATTCCACGAACCAGAAAAAAATAAAATCAATTCCCCTGTTTCTATTGAAAACCATATAACACAATCCCTCTAAGAAAGAACCTTCAAAGCCTTTACAGAACAGTGGATCATGTATAATTTTTACTATTGTTCATCAAACCTAAGATGCATGATTTGTTTTTTCCCTCAAAAGTACTCCTTATAATGTCTTTCACCATTTGCTTTTGTCTTTCAGTTCGTAGTTTGATTATACATCTATTCACTTGCACAAAATTTAGTTTCTGTGATATAGATCAACCAATGAAACCTACATCAAAGACAAAATGTTCAGAGTAAATCCATATATCTATATATCCAAATCACGCCACTAAATTGCATGCAGCAAATTAAATTATGTAGTTGGTTGTTAATAGCAAAATAGTTCTAGATTTCACTCATGATATTTCACAGGCGTGAAATTTGTAGATGTAACTTAGAATAAAATTTTCAAGTAGTTCTCTACTGAACTCAATGAGTTGCAATCCTAATTACTAGGGCTGATCATGTTGAATTGTTTTCCCCTGTTGCCCATCTATATGCCCTGAATTTTATTTAGATATGCATTATTTGCAACAATAACTTTTACAGTTTCAATATACAATAAGTACCCTCCTTTCATTCAAACTTAGGGCCAACTGGTAAGGGATAAGACACTTATCACAATCTAATTACACTGGCAGAAGTATCACATTCTATTAAATGGAAAAGGCATTACAAGCAATATCATTTTCTAATCGCAGAATTGAATAGCTTCAAATCCATTTTCAATCCATTAAGCATGGCATTGATAAGCAGACACTGGCACCTACCTGCTGTAAGAGCATATTCACACTTGTATAAAGCAAAAACAAGTTCCCCAACTGCTAGAGTTGCACCATGACGCAGGCACAGATCAGATGAGAGAGTGCTGGGAATTAATTTCTCAAGAGCAAAATTTGCAAAGTATTCAGGATCATATCGTACAAGAGCAGCAAGGGCATTCGCAGCCAGTTCTCTCAAGCCTTTTTCCTGAAGATGTCAATCCCTAATCAGTAATCCATCATAGAATTTCCAGTCACCATTATTATTATTATTATTATTATTAAAGAAAAAGAACTAACATAACTTAAATCCAAGTGCATGCACTACAAATAGTTATTTAAGAGTGATTAGGATCACTTGTAGTTTCCAAACATATCATATAATTACAAAAGATCCACAACCTAATTTAGATGCACACTCCATCCGTTGATTTTAGTTGAGAATGTTACTGGAGATGAACTTGATTATATTTAATTTATCAGAACAGTAATAAGTAAGACTTTGAAACATACAATGAAAAAAAAAATATTCCTAGAAAAATGCAACAACTAGTATAAGCATCTAGTTAACACATAGTTAAAATCAACATCCATTCTTAGGGAGACATTAAGAAAGGGATAATTTGTTTGCGATTAGAACATACCCAATGACAGATCTTGTTATCTAGCAGTTCCTCGACAAAAGGACAAAGGTAGTCATTATACTGAGCAATGCAGACAGCAACATGACGATAAGAGTTTACACGTGAGGATAATGCAAAATAATCAGCTGTATTCACTATGTCAATGCCATGAGGGTAATTCCCTTGTCTACCAATATTCTCCTGAAAAGCAGCTGCAGCAGCTCTTCTACAATTTACCTAAGCATTACATTCCATATAATGATGATCCCAGCAAACAACAATAATTATAATAATAAACTAGGAGTAAATAAACACAGCAGCTGTATGTTGTCAAGCACCTCACGGTCATAGCAGGCCACAGTTAAAAGGTGTGGAGCAAGCTGTTCCAGCACACTTTCCATGTCTCTGTAATTATAAGCACGACCGAATGCCCAACAGACATAAGCAGCAGCATCTCGTACATGTGATCCCACACTGTGTGGACCTCTTCGAATATCATAATGCAGGGCCTATCCAGAAAGATTTGTTCAAGATCAGCACCCATAATGTAATCATTGCATTACAGATAAACCACAGCATTGACTCTCTGACCTTCAAAATCATAGTGTTTCAACATTTGTTTTAAAATATTTATCAATGAACAGAACAAGTAACGAGATACAAGATTGTACACCATTCATGTCATCAAAACAGAATGTCAAGTCTGGAAGGAATTTATACAAGCCTGAAATAATAAACAGTAGAACAAAAAACCTATAGCAAATATTATTTGCAGGGTTGTACAACTCTAAGCAATATAGACAACTAATGCTTGACATTGAATGAAATAGTAACAAAAAGTACAAGAAACCTAGAAACAGACTTGCAATTGAAATGCAAAAAGACCAATTTCAAGTCAACCTAAAAGCTAAGTCACCCAGAGGAGACACAGCTCAGCAACAGGCAAAGGAAAAAGGAGGATCCAAGAAATGGAGAGGGCCAAGAGAGTCATGGAAACATGAGATTCCAAGGTTTTAAATCTTCTGATACAAAATGTGCCCAAAATCATAGGAAAAAATGAATAAAAACATAAATATATTTTGTGTAGGTAGACCAAATAATTAAAATAAATAATTACTGAGCATGTATAGTGGAAAACTATAATTCAAAAAAAATACAAAATGCAAATAGATTTACGTTTAAATTATACTTTGCACTGTTACAATTTACACCAAATTTCGCTTTAGGTACACTTCCAGTTATAACAATTAAGCTCCTATACTTTTAATTTGTTGGAAAGTGTACCATTTGTGAATCTCTGATTGGAGCCATTTTTTAAGGGATTCCATCTTCCATTTAACCAAAAAAAAAAAACTCACATTTGCTCACTATAATGTGCTTTATTTATAGAGTTAGGATCCAACACTTAACCAAAGAACCTATCAAAGTTTGAATTATTAAATCTTTAACTTGTAAAAAAATATTATTTTATTATTTGAGGTGTTATGAGAATCAAAGTCGTGACTTTTCGAAATATCAATTATTTGGGTGTTGATATAATAAAATATCAATTAAATCCAAGAACATATCAAAGTTTGAATATTAATTATCATATCACATATACCGTGAATAAAAAGTAAGTATTTTGGTATAACTATGAAAAATCCCCAAATAAAAGTTTAAAAAATGTCTAGATTGCGACGAATTAATGATTACAGTTTAAAGCGTAGGTCTTGAAGTGAGATTCAGTGCAAAGGTGCAAAGTATAAGTCACCCGAAAATTTACACTCATTATTCATTCATTAACCAAAAAGCATGATAAGCAATTCACAACCTTCACAATAACAGGTAGAACTTTGTGAAAACTGATCGGTAAGAGTAATCCTCTGCGTGCCAGCTCAGCCAATGCCATGCAACCACCATGCCATGAACTATCACCCTGGAAAATTAGAAAAAGAAAAATAAGCATAATGTAAACCCATGAAATGGATAGAAGACAAAAATGAGGCAATTGAAGAAATATCTGTATCACTGCTGATTGTACACTAGGGTGTGCAATGTCTAAGACTTTGGAAAGGCCAAAAACTTGATGAGATCAAAATTGTAAAACAAATGGCAACCAACTGCACTAGCATACCTCACCAGATGAAAACAGCTCTAATACAGATGTCAGGACTTCATCTGAGAGGGTATACGTTAGACGTGAAGTTACACGACCAATACCTTTTGCAGCAGACCAACGCACAACAGTGTCCTGAATTACCAAACTTTATAGCATCAAATCAGCAGATATTTTGCCAAATTAGCAAAACAATAGATTAATCTACAATTAAGCACAATTCATGTTATATTTCACTCTCTCAGCAAGCAATCAAGTAACACATGGAAGGCTTCTGTAAATTTAGAAGGCATTTAGAACCATGCATTGAATCTTCATGGCTTACTGGATTGCTTCAATGTCATTGCAGTGCATCAAGTCCCAAAGAACTAAGCCAATCCATTATGTTGAACTGATTTCTGAAAACCCATTTCAAGAATCTTTTTAAGCCATATTTCCATGATACCAACTACATTATGCAAGATCTAAGCGAAATGGCATCACAGAAAACCCGCAGACGGTGAAAATTAAGCCACAGAGACTTATTGAATAACAGACAAATGATTACATTTTTTGCATGACAATGGGAGCCAACATCAGCAGAAAGGAATTGGAAGATTAAATTCTGAACCTATATTGAAATTTGCCAGTGCAACTAGCACCTGAGTTCAGTTGTACTTAAATCTTTCTACAAGGAGCTTATTTTTAATTAGATCTCCTGTGCAGCCTCCTGAGTATGGAAGTTATAAAGCCTCAATGCAAGCCGTCCACCTCAAGCACATCATTACATGTAATATTTTTGTAAATGCAGCAACAAAGTTGTTTATGAAGTTGCATTTCAGAATGCAATTGAGACAAGGACAACATCAAACAATCCTCTTTTCGTTCCAAAGAAGTAGAAGTCTAGAGATAACACCAGCAACAACCCAAAAACTTCATTACATAAAATACTTTGATACATAACCCAATAGTCAAATCATAACAGGATTTCACCCTTTAAACATACCTTATCTCTCAATCCGGATAACAACAATTCAATTATCTCCTCAACAATTTCTGGAACATCCATATCTTCCTCTGGCTGGCCAACAGTAGTTGGGTCTGAATTGGAGCACCCACTAGCAACATGACTGCATTGATCATCGATTCTTCTTGATACATTTTCTGAAATATTCTTCTGAAGCATACTATGTCTACCCTGAGCAGAAAGGATAGGGTAGAGCAAATATACACGATCAAAATACTGCCGACCAAGTTTTGTAGCACCCAAGGACTTAAAAAAGAACTCCAGATGAGCATTTAATACACCTTTCAAACCTTGTTCTCCACCGTCATTTTAGATTGGCCTCTTCTAACATTATATTAATAGCTAACTTTTTGTCCATGAACGCTTTAACACCCCCCTCCCCAAAAAAAAAATCCCAGAAAAAGAGAATTCCTTCAACTTCATCAAACTCACTCTTACTTGAGCCCCTTCCAAACTTATCTTTCCAATCGTAGAATTACTTTTTAGTACATTACAAGAAGAGGGGAAAAAAAAAAAAGGAAAAGGAAGAAGAAGAAGAAGAAAATGAGTTTGTTATGAGTCAACATAATATATCATAGAATGATAAACAACAAAACTGTGAAGTGCTAAAAATTCAACATTTCTTACTACATAGCGCCAGGATGGAGTACGATGAGGAAGACAAGTAAGCCCAATTCGTTGACTCAACTTCACCAGATACTTGCGGAGTAAAGGACTTTGAGCCGCTTTATCAGACCTCATCAAGACTGATGTGTCACTCCAAACAACAGGAACCATGTCAAGTAAGAGTTTCCTGCTGCCAACCTGCACTAAGAGTAGAGGTACATATGTGATCCAAATACTAGTAATTATGCAATGGATTCATGTGTAAATAGGAAACAAAAGAAAGAATGCCCTCTGGATTGATTAGATTTTGAGTCAAATTATTCCACTTCTCAACATAGCTTTTAGCCTTTCCTAATAGCCCACTTCAACAACTATTATATGAAGAAATAAATTTTATTAAAGAGTGTATTAAGGCAATGCCCAGCACAGGCTATACTTCCATACTATTTATAAAAAAAAGGACAAAAATGAGCCCCAATCAGGATCAATTCCACCCACCCTCTAGCTATACAAACAAGACCAAAAAACAAAAAATCTTAAAACCTATAACTCATCTTCTAACTACTTTAAAAAATTTTGCTATCATGTTTTCCCCAAATCAACCAGAAGAGACAAAATCACGTTACATCCAAATCCAGCTTCTTCAAATGTCTCGATCTGTAACCCATCACTCTTTCAACAAATGTCAGCTTCTTCGAATGTCTCAATCTGTAACCCTTTACTTTTTCAACAAAGACTCTGTCACTCTATAGCTCTTGGAAACACCCACTATATAACAAAAATGGCTAACACCAAATCCCAACATTTTGAGTCCACTTACAATGAATAGAGATATGATCAATAGATTTCCCTCCTTTTACAAAGACAGCACCTGTTCACTAAAAACCTAGCCTCTCGGCTATAAGTTATCAATAGTCTGGATCCTTTACCATGCAGCCACTGCAAAAAAAAAAAAAAAAATGACACCTTCATAGGTATCCCATGCTTCAAGATTTGCCCCCAAGGAAAGCTCGCTTCACCTCTGCAACCATCTCTTTGTAACATGATTTCACCTCAAATATTCCGGACTGTGTGGGCTTCCAACTAATCCCATTCTCACCATCCTATACCTTGAGCCATTAGATACCCTGTAAAAACGTAACATAAGCCTCCACTTCTCAATCTTGAAGACCCCTCTAAAGCATAACCTCCCAAATTTTTCTTGATATTAATTCTATGATGTCCAAAAGACAAAAGTTTTTCACACTAATTTTTAGAGGCCGTGATGCTGACACCATTTTTGATGCAGAAGCATATAGATAAGAGCAGATTTTTATTTTAGTTTATTTGACATTTATGTGCTTGCTTTATTTCAGTCTATGTTTTGTTTGTTATTTTAAAGAAGCCATGTGACTAGCATGTGACTTTTAATGAGGCTGGATGGCTGCGATTTATTTCTTTTATTTTGGATGAAGGGCTGAGATTCTAGGGCTACTTAGGGAGCTTATAAGTAGACTTTTTGAGCGTGGCAGCCATCAGTTTTTTTTTCCTACTAATAATCAAAGTTCAGATTTCAGTTTTGGGATTCTTTGGAGCCTAGAATTAATATTTGTTGGTTCCACTTCGATTGTTCGAAAACTGATGGCTGCCACGCTCAAAAAGTCTACTTATAAGCTTTCTAAGTAGCCCTAGAATCTCAGCCCTTCATCCAAAATAAAAGAAATAAATCGCAGCCATCCAGCCTCATTAAAAGTCACATGCTAGTCACATGGCTTCTTTAAAATAACAAACAAAACATAGACTGAAATAAAGCAAGCACATAAATGTCAAATAAACTAAAATAAAAATCTGCTCTTATCTATATGCTCCAGCTTTACTAACACCAAAAAAAGATGGTACATGACGAATGTGTGTGGATAGTCATGCAATTAACAAGATTACAGTGAAGTATCGGTTCCCCATTCCTCGCTTGGAAGAGATGCGCGATATGCTTGTCGGGTCTAAAATATTTTCCAAAATTGACTTAAGGAGTGGTTATCACTAAATAAGGATGCGGAGTGATGATGAGTGGAAAACTGCTTTTAAGACACCAGATAGGCTACATGAGTGGTTGGTGATGCCGTTTGAACTCTCAAATGCGCGGAGCACATTCATGCGTGTCATGACAGAGGTACTTAAACCATTCTTGGGTTTGTTTGTAGTTGTTTACTTTGATGATATTTTAATATATAGTCGAACTAGAGAAGAGCATTTGATGCATTTGCG
>QLOD02000029.1:14336116-14378511 GCA_003260245.2 Sideroxylon spinosum | reverse complement strand
GCTCTATAATGAGTCCATTCACTGAATGTCTAAAGGGAACTATTTTTGAATGGTCAAAGGCAGCACAAGACGCTTTTGAATTGATTAAGCAGTTGCTAACTGAGGCTCCAGTGCTAGTTTTACCAAATTTTGAAAAACTTTTCATTGTGGAGTGTGATGCTTCGCATATAGGGATTGGGGCAGTTCTTAGTCAAGAAGGAAGGCCAGTTGAATTTTTTAGTGAGAAGTTGACAGATGCAAAGAGGCGTTATTTTACTTATGACTTGGAATTTTATGCACTGGTGCGAGCAATCCATCATTGGGAGCATTACCTAGCATATAAGGAGTTTGTGGTGAATTCAGATCACCAAGCATTGAGGTACTTAAATTCTCAAAGCAAGTTAAACCCACGTCATGCGAAATGGAGTTCTTATCTGCAGGAGTTTACATTTTCCCTCCGTTACAAAACTGGGGAGTTTAATAAAGTGGCAGACGCATTGAGTAGACGATCTCTAATGTTGACGGTGATGAGTACACAAGTTGTAGGCTTCGATGAGCTGAAAAATCAGTATGTTTTTTATCCATTTTTCAGCCCCATCATTGCTGAATTGCAAGGGACAGTTGGGTGGAAAAAATTGCCATATCGATTGCAAGATGGATATTTATTTAAGGGCAATCAACTATGCATCCCCAAAAGTTCCTTACGTGAACAAATCATTAAGGAACTTCATGGCAATGGTCTAGGAGGGCATTTTGGTCGAGATAAAACAATGGCAATGGTGGCCGATCGTTACTATTGGCCTCAAATGTACAAGGATGTGGAAAGGCTTGTCAAGAGATGTCGAAAATGCCAACTTGGTAAATGCAGTGCACAAAATACTGGTTTGTATACTCCGTTACCAATTTCGGAAGCTCCTTGGGTTCACTTTAGTATTGATTTTGTGTTAGGACTCCCTAGGACGGCTAAGGGATACGACTCAAAATTTGTTGTAGTGGATAGATTCTCCAAAATGGCACATTTTATTCCATGTTTTAAAATTGCAGATGCCTCATATGTTGCTGAGTTGTTCTTCAAAGAAGTGGTCAGACTCCATGGGATACCAACCTCTATTGTTTCCGATAGAGATGTCAAGTTCATGGGGCATTTTTGGAGGACTTTATGGCGAAAACTGGGGACTGAACTAAAATATTCCAGCACTTGTCATCCACAAACAGATGGTCAAACTGAAGTTATCAATAGGAGTTTGGGTAACATGTTGAGATGTCTTGTTGAGAAGCATGTAAAATCATGGGATTCAATTATTCCTCAAGTTGAATTTGCTTACAACAATTCCATGAACAGAACTATAAAGAAGACACCGTTTGAAGCAGCTTATGGGCTTAAACCTCAAGATGTTCTTGATTTAGTTCCACTGCCTCAGGAAAACCAAGTGAGTGATGATGGGGAGGCTTTTGTTGAACATATCCGAAAGGTCCACGAAGAAGTAAAGGCGGCAATCAAAGCTAGTAATGAGTCATATGCAGCAGCAGCTAATAAACATCGGAGGGTGCAAGAATTTGTGGAAGGTGACTTGGTGCTAGTACATTTGAAGCGAGAAAGGTTCCGTAAAGGAACTTATCACAAGCTAAAGTCGAGAAAGTTTGGACCATGTAAGGTAGTGAAGAAAATCAGCTCTAATGCTTATGTAATAGAGCTGCCACCTGAGTTGCAAATCAGTCCAATCTTCAATGTTTCTGACTTGTACCCGTTTGAAGGGTTTGATGGAGAGGTAGATACAATTGCGGATCAAGTTCAGCAACTACCCACAATGCAAAAAGATGTTATTGAAGATGTATTAGATGTCAAAGAAGCGACGTTAAGAAGAGGCAACTCATATAGGTGATTTTTGGTGAAATGGTTGGGTAAACCGGCCACTGAAAGCACATGGATTACTGAAGAAGAGTTGCAGAAAGTTGATCCAGACATATATGCTGAATTTATCAAAGTTTTCTCGACGGGAACTTTCACCTACCCGGAGGGATTGATGCAGGAGCATATAGATAAGAGCAGATTTTTATTTTAGTTTATTTGACATTTATGTGCTTGCTTTATTTCAGTCTATGTTTTGTTTGTTATTTTAAAGAAGCCATGTGACTAGCATGTGACTTTTAATGAGGCTGGATGGCTGCGATTTATTTCTTTTATTTTGGATGAAGGGCTGAGATTCTAGGGCTACTTAGGGAGCTTATAAGTAGACTTTTTGAGCGTGGCAGCCATCAGTTTTTTTTCCCTACTAATAATCAAAGTTCAGATTTCAGTTCTGGGATTCTTTGGAGCCTAGAATTAATATTTGTTGGTTCCACTTCGATTGTTTATGCTCTTTTCTCTACTGCTGCAATTGTTCAGTGCTGAATCTTTATTTGTCACCCCATCAATTTTTGCCCTCTTAAAAACCATTGATTGGCTTAAATTCCTAAAAAAGCTTGTGGAAACGAGTATATCCACAAATTTCTAATTTTGTCGTCATGATTAAATTTTGGTTGTCAAGGAAGGAAGGAGTCCAACGTGCCTTATCATTTAACGTGAGAAGCCTATGATTGAGAAGCACTGACAAAGTGAAAAGAAATAGACACAGCTCAAATTTGAAAAGGCAGAGATGGCAAATGTAGTCACGATAAAGGCATTGCCTTTTCCAACATTTCAATCTCTAATCATGCCTCTCCACCACCGGCACCATAGAACTTGAAGATCAACCCTAGATTGAGCACCAACCCTCCATATTACTAACCTCTAACCATCTATGGAAACCATCTTTTTTAAGCCACACATTTCAAATTAAAATAGATCGGGATAATTTAGCCCAAGCAATTTTAAGTAGTTGCCAGGCCTGCAAAATATTATGGCTGAAGTAAAGCTACCCAAGTTCAACCCCCCCCCCCCCAATTTGTGGCCTACACAAAGACGACCTTACCATTCTAAAAACCCCCTTCCCCAAGCCTAGAGTGTCCAAAAGAAAAAAAATCTGTACAGCCCTCTCCAATAATGTTCTCCATTAATGTTTGTTGAAACCATCACCCTCAGTATTGTCCTTTTACCTTTGGCCATTCAACCTGTCACCTTCCAAGAAACTAAAAATGATGTTTCATGGGTAAAAAATAAAATAAAAAAACAAAAAACAAAAAACTCCAATATGCTGAACTCCAAGAAAACCTCCACGCTTCTCCTTCCTACCCTCATAGTTTACAAAAATCAAATTCTTGTGCTTCCTCTCCCTTATAGAGATAAAACCCACTCCCTTTTATTCTAAGATCTCCATCACCTTCCAATATCCCCAAACAAATTTCATCCCTTCTTTCTCACATCATCCGATCACAAACCTTCTCCTTTTTACAACATTCCACCATTGGAACTGGATTGCCAATCCCATAAGATATTCCCCAACTCCGACTCATATTGGAATCAACCAACTGAGGTAACACAACCAACAGAATCTTCCTCACGAATGCACTCTATGTTAGCAAACCCCAAAAATATTACACCCAACTCCACCATTAATATCAACCCAACAAACCACTCCAACTTTCTTCTCCTCTTCCAAAGTTAGCAAAAATACCATAATTAATTCTTAGGTCATCCAATGTTCTAAATAAATGAGCACAAACTGTCCAACATAATAAATATTAATAGAATTATCTCTGAAGAAAACCATGCATAATAACATGGTAAGAAAGAAAGCAAACCTTGAATATGGCAGCCAGTGATTCCACAGCACCAAGTAATCGAAAGTGATCCATAACATCTTCTGCGACAGAAGATAGAACTCCATGTGTCCATTCGGTGAAGCTGAAAGAGAAATAAAGCAAACTTTAGCTAAACAATTATAATAGCTTAAAGAACACGGTTGTACAATGAAAAACATCAGATAGAAAACCAAGCAGTCTTAGTGAGGTCAAGATGGTAATTTCATGTTTTTGTCCTAGTACAAGAGCAAGCCTCAAATTTGAGAGAGAACAAAAGATGAAAACCATAGACATCATTATGAACTAGTCTTACAAACATCTGTATGAGAGAAAAATGTGTGTGGCAGCCAAAAATAGGGTTTCCCTCGATAGTCTTATTTATTAGTCCTTTTTTTTTATCTAATTTTTATTTCCTTCTTGATTGTTCATCCTAAATTTTGAAGAACATGCAAGAGATGCTGCCATGCAATAGATTTGCAATCCTACAAATAATATAACAGATAATGTGGGAAACAGAGAAAAATAGTTATATACAACCTTATCAAGCAAGTTTACCTGCTAAAAGGCACACATTTCTAAAAAGGTATCATGTTTATGCTGGAAACACAATCCTAAAACTCTTCCTAAAAAGGATTATTATTTTTTTTTTTTTACTAGAAACAGACACTTGAAAAACACGTGCTTGGACGACGTAGACACCCATGAAACACATCTTATTTTAAAGAACTTACAATTAAATATAAAAAAGACAAAAACAACTACAGTTTATATTTATTAATCCCCTTTCATTTAACTTTTTTTTGTTTTAGAAACCTTAGGACCCAAAACTTCTGATTTGCGAATGGAATTTCTAAAATAGATATAAACACAAACTACATGTTTTTATAGTGTACAAATGAATAAATTGTTGTTTTTCATCCGTATACAAATATATATTAATCCATCAATGTGTCATGACAGATTGCGTTCTAATATTTTTTAGAATCGTTTTATCCACATGTCAATGTCAGATCCTAACCATGTTTCATACAAGTATCCACATTTTTTTACGTTATATGCTAGGAGGTACACAAGGTAAACATAAACAAAAAGACAATAAGTCGATCTTGGGAGAAAATATCCAATTTGAAATAAGACAAAATTTCAAGTCTCATAAAGCCATATTTCGGAATTATGCATCCACCTGCACATAATTACACCAGACCACAAGAACTCACCACTTTAGTTTTGGACATATGTCTTGAATGGTTTAATTTGAGCTAAAACCAGGTAGAAGACAACCCAACACACAGCTATCCTAGCTTACAAAAATACACAGGTGTAACTCTGAATACAATGTGTATGTATATTACATAGTTTGAGGCCTAAATTTTGATTATATTGGACTTAGCAATGAACCCTCCAACATGACCAATCAAAATGCCGTATTGAATTGCCTGGATTACCAGTTATGGGCTTCCCAACAGTTCATTACTTTAACCAGTCAAAACCATACTATTCGACAATGAAAACCTGATAAAAGCCTTCAACATATCTGGACGTGTTAGAAGCCTTGAGAGCAGCAAGCCAGCTATGGTGCGCATGGGACCCGCATTTGAAAGGTAATCTTTGCAGAACTCTAATATCCTCAACACCAAAGGGGCTGGCTCATCAGCCCCAAGATAATTGTTATGAACAATACTACTATCCACAGACGAAATATCAAAAGGAACCAACACAAGAATGGAAAGCCATAGCAGCATCACACATTTTGCCTCCATCTCTCCTGTACTTTCTTGCCGCAACGATGTAACAGAATTTGCAACATGACACTTCTCCAAGAGAGATACTGCTAGTTCCAAATCAGAAACCTGATGTGGGAAGAACTTGGTAACAGCTTTGTAACCGCAAACTGTGACCAGAGAATAAATTATAATGCATATGGGCTTGATTACTTCAAGCACTTCATTGGAGTCTGCTCCTAGTTCCATTGTCCTTGAGCGTACAATGAACATCAGAGGAGAAACTATACTCTCCAGGTAAGGCTCTAACAACTGACCCTGTTCCTGATACTTGTCCACCTGCATAACAAATATATAAATAAAAAGAAGATAAATCTTAAGGTGTCAAGCAAACAGCTTGCCCCACTATCAAATTTGCAGAAAGACAGAATGCAGAAAAAGACAACTTAAAGCTGATCAAGTGTTTCAAAAAGCCATTATCATTGTTTTACTAAAAGAAATTAGTATTTCCATATCATTCTGGATTCCCAAATTACTTCTCATGTTGGTTTTAACAACCTTAGTCCTACATACAGGTTGTTGCTGCAAGGTAATGATTGCCAAAACTGTAGGAAGGGAAGCATGTTGGCTGTACCACAATACAGATCTTTATTCAAGAAATCTTCAATCTTGGTAATGTGCTATCAGGAAGGGAAAGATAAATTTTTTATTTCATGCACCGTCACTCATCACTTTAGGGTAGACTAAACCCTATTTGAGAGCAAACTAGCATCGACCCATTTAAACACGCACAAATCTATTATGATATCAGAGTCCAGCACAATGTCAAATCAAATATCACATGATACAAAATGAATAAGGAAGTTAACAAGTTGAAAAAGCTAGGAATTCGAACTACTTAGCTTGAACTAATGGTTAGTAATGTTCGGGGACTTCAACTACATTGTTGATGTTGTATGGCTTGAAGAGGGAACCATAGCTAGCTAGAGATGTTGCAACATAAGGAATCCCTATCCTTTATAATTACAGGCTAGAAGCCACCACACCAGCTCCAAGCAGTCAACACCTCAACAATCAATGCACTATTTTTGTAAAATTTATGGTAAAGAATGTTAAATTCGATACTGGAACATCGGGACAAGAGAGAAAAAAAAAATCATAGGTATAGATAAGGACAATAAGGTTGAACGCGTACAAAACACTTGAGCAGATCCAATATAATGCCTTCATCAATTTCAAAAGCAAGATCACAACTTTGAATATTATCTTGAGCTTTGATAACTGAACTTGTTTACA
Organism: Sideroxylon spinosum; assembly: GCA_003260245.2. NCBI lineage: Eukaryota > Viridiplantae > Streptophyta > Magnoliopsida > Ericales > Sapotaceae > Sideroxylon > Sideroxylon spinosum. Next base: position 14,371,795 of record QLOD02000029.1, on the reverse strand, counting down.
ATAAACCTCCCTTCCCCCCCCCCCTTTTTTTTTTGGTGGTAGAAAGCAAGATCAATGGGGATAGAATCAAAGATCAAAACGAGGATCACAATTGCAGGATGAAAAAAAAAAAAAAAAAAAAAGTTAGTAGAGAGAGGTTACAATGGTTCGGATTTTGTGAACGGAACAGAGATCTGAGACGCGGCCATTGGAAACGATGTCGTCGAGGAGAGATTTGAGCTTCTTCCATTCTTGAAGGAAGTACTTCTGTAGAACCCTCTCCTTGGAACCATGCTCGTCGTCTTCCTCTTCTTCCTTAACCGCCGCCGTCATTGCCGATTCCTCCTCCTCCATCTTTGGAATTTCTTCTTGCTTGGCCGCCATTCGAGAGAGAGAACCGAGTTCTGGATTTGCTGCTGCTGCTACCGCCCGGAGCAATATTCCGATGACAACACAGTTAAATTTTCAGGATTAATTTAACCATAAAAAGGTTTAAAAAATTTGCTCGGAGCAATGGTCCGATGACAATACATTTACCACAAAGCTTAAAAATTTGTTTAATTAGTTTTAGGCCCAAAACATAAACAAAAAAAAATTATGTTTTAGGCCCTGTTTGGTTGATACATAAACAATCAAAATTTACCAAAAGTTACAAAAAGTTGTACTTTTTTCCAATCACATTTTACCACCTATCACCTTTATGTCACATCTTTTGTACTTTTACTGTATTTTTTGGTTTTTCTTTTTCCTTCCAAACAGCCCCTTAAATCACTCTTTTTTCTTTTCTTCCTTTCTTTCATAATCGCTCTATGAATTTTATGCCCTTAAATATTTGTTGCATTGTACTAAAATAAATTATTTTATTAAAGTATTTTATTAAATTAAAATTATTTTTTACAAAAAATAATGTAGTATTATGACTTATTTATTTTTAAAATGATTTATTTCATTAAATTAAAATTACTTTTCAACAAATCATAATTATATAGTAAAATATATTATTTTATTAAAATTGAGAGTAAGTAAAATTAAAATTATCATTTATTTTAAAATGATTAATTTTGTTAAACTAAAATTATTTTTCAACAAATAGTAATAATTTAATATTACAATATATTCTTTATTAATATACTTTATTGAAAGAAATTATTATTAACACATAGATATTTTATAGAATGAAATCAAATATTTTTTGTTCAAGCAATTATTTAATCAAATACTTCTAGATTAAATTTATTAAAATAATTAATTAAATTACTGTAAAATATATTCTATTAATTTAATTTCATACATTAATATTTTAGTAAAAAAATATTTTAGTAAGATAAAATTAATTACTGTAAGCAAAATTATATTAACAGAAGTATTTGTTGTTTTTTTTTTTTTTGGAAGAAAAAATGACAACTAAAAATAAAAATAGAAAATCAAAATTTAAACATAAATGTTAAAAAAAAAAGACAATTAATAAACAAAACTAACTTTTTTTTACTTTTTCATGATTTATTTGTTAAATGAATAAGTTAAGTCGAGTCCTATTTAGCCCGGTTTTGGTTCATGGAATCCAAAGAGATATCAAAGCTTTCTAAATAATTGGATGGGCCATTCGGTTAGCCCATGCTCCGTACGGAAAGTGCTTCTTTTGCCCAAGGCTCAAGCAAAACTCACGTAATTCAAACTGATTCGGGCTCTTGAAGTTGAAATCCAAGCTATGATATTAATGTTTTATTTTCAAACGTTAAGGTAGTGTTCGGAGTTACAAATTAATTAAAAAAATAAAAAAATAAAAAAGTATAAAAGTGATATGTGACTACATTTGATTAAAGAAAATTAAAGAATTTTTGGGATTTTTTGAAAAAATTTGGAGTTGCAAATAGAGAATATCAAAGATATTCAACGATTTATAATTAGTGAGAATAAAATTATATTTTGAAATAAATACGAACAAAAAGCAAGAATACAATGGGTGCAAAATATGAAAATATATATATATATATATAATTTATAAGAAATAAAATAAAAAAATTAATTGAATTTCAATTTAATTTTTCAAATCAATCAGACAATTCCTTCTGCTGGGCTTTGTTTGGGTTCCCATGCCTTGACATACAACCAATTCAAATTCAGTCCAATCCAAACTTGGGCGGCCATGTCCCATATTGGGCTCTGGCTACAGCACGTGAATTTGTCTTACAAGGTCAAAGTCAAAGCACAACAAGAAGCCCCAGCCACTATTGATTTTTTTGTTTTTCGCCTTGAGGAAAGCAAAAAAAAATATATATATATATATATAAATTAATTTAATTTAATCAAATAAATTATATTAAATTAATTAATTACGATTAATTGATTTAATAAAATATTTATTGCTTAATAATTATGTTATAAAGTATATTAATAAAGAACATAATTTGATATTAGAATATCGTTTCATCATTAAAGATCAATTTAATAATATAAAGTAAAATTTTTAACAATAATTTATGATTTAATTATAATTGTATTTAATTTAATAAAAACAATTTTGAAATGTAATTTTTATTTATTAAAAAATAATTTTAATTTAAAAAATAAATCATTTCAATCATTATAATGATATAAATTTTTTAAATAATTTAATTAAATAAAATAGTTCATTTTAATATGATGTGATAACAATTAACAAAACGTACTCTTTATAGCTTAAATTTGACAAAATATTTATGAAAAAGTTAAAAAAAAAAAAAGCAAAGTAGAAATGTAATTTCCTTGATTACGTTTAGACCTAAAATTTCAAATAAGTTTTTATTATTTTATATAAAAAATAATAAATTTATCAAATATATTTTATTGTCAAATTTTTAAAATGTATAAATATAAGTAAAAGAACGATAAACCAATATGCTAGAGGCTTTAACATGTGAGTATTTAGGATTTGCTTGGTAACGCTACTATTTATTTATTTATATTTTATGTTCTCATTTTTTTATGGAAAAATATTGATATTGCATTTGAAAATGTAATTTTTTTTAAGTAATTAATTTTTATTTTAATAAAATATATTTCATATTAACTCAATAATTAATCAAATTAATATAATTAAATTAAATTAAATATATCAAATTATTTTATTTATTAAAAATAATTTAATTCAATTAAATTAAATTATATAAATATAATTATATATTACTATTAATATAATTATTTTTATTAAATTACATTAATTTTACTATCTATAAAAAGTAATTTTAATTTAATAAAATATTTAAATAAAATAATTTATTTTAATGTGATACAGCAAAAATAAACAGTGTTAGAATTGACAAAATGTTTAGAACAGAAAAAAGAATGAGAGTGAAAATATTTTTTTATTTATATCTTTTTAAGTTTTTTAATTTAAAAAAATAAATTTAACAAAGAGGAATTTGTTGCTTTTTTTAAAAAAAATCTATAAATATAAAAAAATAAGCATAAAAGTCAAAAAAAAAAAAAAAAACAAACCAACAAAAACTTGAAAGCTTGCTACAAGCCCCCCTAAAACCACGACAGAAGGCATGTCTTCACGTGCTCGGCTTTTTGCTTTTGCGGTTCCTTTCAAGGCAAGAAGAATGTTGAAAAAGTTGTCTGGTTTGTAATATTCACTTTACTCCAGTGCACACACTGATTCAAGAAGCTGCCCGATAACTCCTATTCACTCTTTTTTTTGTCGGAATTCCTTTTATTTTATTTTTTAAGTCAACTTTAATTAATTTTAAATTTAATTATAATTGATATTGCTTGTAAATTCCAAGAAAAAAATAAAGGAAGATTGCTACCAAATTGCACTAAGTGCCCATTTAGAGTGTCAGATTTTCACAAAAAGTAAAAAAATAAATAATTTTAAATTGTTATGAATTTAGTGTGTCATTCGAAAAATATAAAAAAATTGATGAAAACTGAATATTTAATAATAATATAATTCATTATTTGATATTTATATTTTCAATCGTTGTATTTATTCAAGTGTCAATATTATTTCTTTCTTTCTTTCTTCACTTTTGTTGTCTTTTTTGGTTTCACACGAAAACATAATTTCTAATTCTTCTAATATTTTTTTGAATACTTTTTATGTATAAAAGTTTTTAAATTAATATTTAAAAAAATGTGGTAATATTTGTAATAAATAATAATCTATAAAATACCTATTCAATTAAATTTTTTTATTTCAAAAAATGATATTTAAACTTTATTTTCTTAAAATATTTATTAAACAATAAACATTCAAATAAAAATTTCAATTTTAATGTATTCAATACCTAAATTTTAAATGTATACTCTTTTACACTCCTTGTCAATTAACTCAAAATTTTGAATTTGGAATATTTTCAACCATTGAATTTGCTCAATGCCCAATTATTTTTATTTTTCTTTCCACTTTGGTTATTTTTTCTATTATTACATATGAAAACATAATCTCTCACTCTTCTTATATATTTTTTTAATACCTTTTATGTAAAAATTTAATTAATTTTTTTCAAAATTGTTATAAAATTTTATACATTTATTAAACAATACATAGATACTTTATTATCTTTTTGATTAGTAATCTTTACTTTTACAATTTTTCATGTTGATTTATTTTATAAATTTAAATTTGAAATATTTATATACTAAATTATATTTTTGTATCTTTAGGTACAGACAATTATTAGTTTTTTATATGAAAAAAGCGGATAAACTTAAAAAAACTTAACCAAATTTGACACACTAAACACTAAAACCAAAGATACTCATTTTTTTTTTGGTTTAGTTGAATTAGATGCAAAGATCCTCTGTTTTGATTAAAAAAGAAACCTATAGAAAAGAAACAATAACAGGAACTCTGCAATTTTTTTAATTATTTTACGATAATTTACTTTCGGTATTAATTAATTTTTTCAATTTGTTTTTTGACACTAATGTCGTATCATATAAATAGATATATAACTGCTTGCCCAAACAGTCCAGTGAACTTTTCGGTACTGCTCTAACCGGGTTCAATTAACGGTCTTTTGTCTTGCAAATTAATGAGTATCAAACTAATAGTAACGACAAAAAACCAGCGAGTAGACTCTTTTTCAGCATCATTTAGATATACTTAATCCATTTTTATTTTATTGAAATTCTACTTTGGGTTATGCTTTGGTAAAATTTAACCATTTTCTTTTGTAAACCTCTCTCCTCCTATATTTTTGTAAACACCCTGTGCGCAACTTGCATGTAAGAAAACAGTAGAATAAAACAGTTAGAATTAGTTTTCGATCAAAGACTATTCGATACTTAAACCTTTTTTTTTTTTTTTTTTTGTAACAGGAAGAAATTGTCCCTTAAGACTCTTCAAGTCTACGACTATAACAACTTTTCAAATTATACCTTCACACACCGATCTCTAGGTCAATCACAAATACTTTTCCAATCTAGTTGAACAGCTTGTGGAGACAACTCTAAAAAAATGATTCTCCTTAGAGTCAAACTTGAGACCTCCCTTGGTAAATCTCAAGCTCTAGCCAAATGATTTTCGATACTTAAATCAATTACAAGTATTATGAATAGCAATCTTGTATGGAGAGAAAATCAGATAGAGAGATATAAAGAGGGAAGAGGGAAGAGGAAGATCAAAAAGAAGAAAAAAAAACTCCGTACATTGACACTACGTTTTTTACTTTTTATAGAGTAAGAATCTAATATGTTTTATGTTGATTTGACTGCACAATGACGGTAAGTGATCGTATTCAATGCTAAATGATATAAGTATTGGAACCTGTTGTATATATTTTACAAACTTATCTCCCGATACACTTGTATGTAGTAAATAAAATAATTATACAATGTAACTATTACACTATTTAGTCTTAATTTAACTAGAATATATACTATTTGGTCGGAAACGTAATTTATGATAAAAGATGTTCTGGTACAATATTTTTTTAGCCCCACAGGTTACAAATTTAGGGGTTAATGCAACTCGATCAGGTTTGGAGGTTTTCAAGGCTGATCTAATGTCTGCAAAAGTATGTCAGGATCGAAACCAACTTACGTTCGGATTGAAGAATTTATGGCCGAACCAAACCCGATGTTTAACTTGCAACCTCCGGGTTGCCAAATTAATTTACTTATTTTCTGGGTATGTATATATTCTAAAATAAAAAAGGACTTAACCAAAAATAAAATAGAGAGATTGAAGAAAATATGTTAAAGAGATGGATAAATGAGATAGAGATAAAGAAAAGAGAGAGAGAGAACAAAAAGAAAAAAAGAAAAAAATTAATGATCACGTTAGGGTTTTGTTCACACGAGTTTTGACATAAAGCCACTGCAGATGAGATTGTAAGAAATGGTGATGCCATCGCGTTTCCTCAAACTTTAAATAATAATTAATTAATTTTTTTTTTATAATTTATACAAGTACATATACATACATATTTTATATAAATTGGGTTTGGAAGTTTTCAAGTTGTTTGGATAAGCGCAAATTAAAAAAAAATGACGTTAATTATCTCCCAATCTTTTTAAGGCTAAGTTTGGATTGGTGGGGTTCCATTTTGGTTCGCATAATTCAAAAATAGAATGGGAATAAGAGTTAAAATGAAAGTATGAAAGGTTTAATTTTTAAAAAATATAAGCTCTAGGGTATTATTAAAGCGTATATTAAAAATATTTATGTTTTAAATATAGTTTGTGTAAATTAATACAAAACATAAAATATGTACTTCTGTTTTAAATATAGTTTGTGTAAATTAATACAAAACATAAAATATGTACTTCACTTTTATATTTATAAATAAGATATAAATATATTAGTTTGTATATAATTTTTTTACATTAATTTAGTACACAATATTATATTTACGAATAAATCATCCCTCAATTTTTCCAAACAGTGAATAAAAAATAAAAATTATTTTTTGATAATTCAGTAAATTATTCTTCTCTATATAATCTAATCTAAGTCTGGACATGTTGAGTATAGTAGTGTGGTAATTGTTAAAGAATTTTTGATTATTTAAATTAATTATGGAGATTAAAAAAAATATTTTAACAGAGTTTCAGTAAGAATAGTGTATTATTGAACATGAATGTATGTATAGAAAACCTTACTTCAAATGGGTGTGCATGAGTTGCATATAATCATGATATTTCCTTCAATCCTGATATGCCACTTATTATTATAGATATCAAGGTTAATAGTTTGATTAGTTAGCCAAATTATTGACGGACAAATGGATATAACAGTATTTTTATAGATGAATACCTCGGAATGGGTTAGCAGATGGTTATACGCGTAACCTATGACATAAGTTATTTCATTGCATATGCCGGTTAGGACGTTCGATCGATAGTTGGTTGAGTAAACCAATCCCGATTGAGAACATCTTTACTCGCACATATTAACTATTCTTGATTGGTAAAATACTAAACAGGAGCTCACTTTTTTTAATGGTACTTCACTTCTATTAGTACGGGTTATCCTCCTATCATTTTCAATTAAAAAATTTGATAATAATTTACCCTAAATTTGTGAATTGGAGAATTAGAACATGATACGTATATGTGTGTGCAAGAATAAGTAAAAGAATTGTGTGACTAAGGGGTTGTATCCATCCCATTTTGGGTGGGGCGGGACGGAAGGAGGTGGTATTTGGTGTCTGGTGCCCCTTCACATGGATCATTTTGAGAAAGTGAGAAGCTTCACCAACTCTTGCGAGAAACAAAGTAGAAACAAACACATGGAAACCCATGTCATTCTTTGAGGGCCCATTTTCTTTCTCATCCTTTGATAGTGCACATCACTTTACCTAATCTGTGGTGACACACCCCCCAAAAAGGCTTTCTCGCCTTTCTTATCTAGCAGGAGAGCGGGAGGAGGGTTGGCAACTCTGTCGTTTTGCGTTATGCTTAAATTTATAAATCGTGTTCATATTTTAATATTTATGCACAGGGAAAAAAAAAAAAATCACACTGTAAAACGCTACCTCATTTTTCCTTTTTGAATGAGCATCTGAAAAACAAAAAGAATGGTCAAAGAACGAGGTCGGAGTTTCCAATCAACGATCTACCCAGATAAAAATCTTTAGTCTTTAGAGAGATAGAATAGATAGTAAGAATTAAACATAACTCAATTGTTCATACTCTCTAGATATTTATAAGTATGAAAAACATTGTACAATAAAAACTCTGATTAGATTATAATGATACGTTGATTTCACTTGACGCTCCCCTTTCCTAATATACAACTAGCGGTTTAGGGCATATTCAATACTTATATATTGGATTTTAGAGGGTTAAGTGAGATATGACAACTTGGTAAATGATATCTTTTTTATCATATTTTTTCCTATGATGATACTACATTGTTTAAGTTATATTATTCACTTGTTTGGAAGACTGTAAAATTTAAATTTTTTACCCACTGCATAAAGTACGAAATATTAACTTTTACAAATTTATATAATTTTATATAACTCCAAACATACTCCATAATTACCCAGTTAGACTTCATCCATAACATCTTCTTCTACTAACACTTATCTACCTAATTGGGGAACCAATAATTAAAGAGTCATTCTGTAGTAAATTATGATTAGATTATTACTCGTATATATGATTGGTGTTTTATGTTACTAATTTTAAAATTTGATAAATATATTAAATAATTAATTTATTTTAAAATTATATCATAATTTAATAATCTTAAATTTATCTCATATCGTATGGAATTTATATTTTTCTTAAATAATTTCGTATTCAAGCGTATTCAATATTATTGGGTATAATATTGCCACTATACTTGTAAATGGGAGGCCGCATGCAAATGCAAGTCACAGTCACGAGACAACCCACTTTTATCATGTGGGCCTCTGATTCCTTTTGGATGAAAGCAGCTCCACGGGTGCAGTTTCAGAGAATAATGATAAAATGACGTTTGTAGTGAATAAAAAAAGTTATAAAAATCGATAAAAGTGATAAATTTGTAAATGAAATTAAAAATAAATAATTTTTAATATTTTTTAACGATTTTTAGACATTCAAATAGAACCAAAGTTTTGAATTGAGTGCGTTTAGAAGTTCAATTTTTACTTAACTTCTCGTAAATTTTTTTTGGGTTAAAATTGATAAGTAAAATTTGTCTACATGTGAAACAAATAAAAAATTTTTAATAAGGTAATATTTAGAAGTCTAAATTTTAGTAGTTTTAAACATTTTATGTCAAAAATTGTTAGTCATAATTTTTGATGCGTTTGATGAAACAAGTAAAAAATTCTCATAACTTTTGGATATTTGGTCAAAATTTTAACAACTTTTACCAAATTTTGATATTTTTTAGTAATTTTTGTTAACTTTTAAATCTAATAAGTTATGTAACTGAGTAAAAAAATTAGTAAAAATTGATATTTTGTCAAATACCCAAAAAGTAATTTTTAACCGTTTTTACTTATTTTTACCTCTCTAAAAAGAGCCTAATTTTTGACAACTTTTAGGTATTTAATAAAATCAATAAAAACTTTAGTAATTTTTTATAACATCTAGGTGTTTAATAAAAAATTTGATAACTTTTAAGTTAGATTAAAATAAAATAATCATTATATCCATCGTTAAGTCAACCAAAATTAATATTTTGACAATATACCAACTTAGTAAAATTGATAATTTTTGATATTTTATCAAATACATGAAATACTAAGAATAGTATTTTTTTTTGTTTGAGAAGAAAAAAGAAGTAATTTTTCTTTCGTAGTTAATTTTTTTTAATTTGATATTTTTATTTTTTATAATTTAAAAAAATTAAAATATAAAAGAGTAATTTCAATTGTTTTAAAAAAAAAAAAAAACCTGGATAGCTAACAAGAAGTAAGTTTCAGTTATGAATTGACATGAACGGATGATGCATCCGAGATGCACATCCACGCTGAAAGCTTATATGATGTCACCAGGTGGCGATTTTATTGAGCTCTCACTCTCACGTCGGCCCATTAATCGGACGGCTTATTTATTATTCATCACTTTGCTTCTATCCCCAGCCAATGTCGGAATAAATTAACAAATCTTAAACCATTAATTTCGTTCTTCTTTTGAGTTTTTAAGGTTTCTCTCTCTCTGACTCAGCACCACAATGTCGGCCGGCGTTCGCGACGCTGGCGGTATCTCCGACGGCGCGTCAACCAGAAGTCTCAGCGAGGTATCGGAGGTGGACACGGTGAGAGTAAGCGTCGATCTGATGGCCGCCGCCAGGCGGAACATTAGCTTTCTCAGAATAGTCGAAGACTCTCACTGGCTCCACCGACGACCGATTGTCGTCGAAGCTATACGAAGGTCGTCGCCGCTGTTACTTTAACTTTTCGACCTTTTTTTGTTTTTTGGTTGTCAATAAATCATATCCGTTCATTGCTTCTGTTTGATGGTGACTAATCTGATCGGACGGTGGTCGATCTCAAATTGGGTTTTGTGCAGGTATGATGAGCTCTGGATGCCGTTGATCTCTGATCTCACGGTTGGGTCGACTCCCCCAATGGTTCTTCCTCCTATTGATATTGAATGGGTGTGGTATTGTCACACCTTGGATCCGGTAAGCTATACCGATTCGGATACTGTTTGGTTGCTGAGAAAGTGTGGGAAAAACAAAACCGGAAAAAAGTTGGTTAATCAGGCAAAAAAAAAAAAAAAAAAACCAATTTTGCTTTCCTCTGTTTTCCGAGCACCCAAACAGATTTTTTGTTGATTTGGAGTGACAAAAAATTATAAAATTTGATAAAAATTATAACTTTGTATTTCATGTAATGAGATAAAAAATAATAATTTTTAAAGATTTTCAATTCCTTTCAGCGATTTTCCGAGCTACGGATGGAGTAGTCCAATATTGACACACTCACTCCAATTTTCAGGTCAGTTATAGGCAATACTGTGAGTCAAGATTCTCAAAGCTCATAGGAAAGCCGCCTATTTTCGACCAAGAGAATGAAGAGTATGCATTGATTAGATGCAGAGACATTTGGATCACCAGATACCCATCTGAGCCATTTGAGAATGAATTGAATTCTGATGACGAATTGCCAACGAGTTTACAGTCTATCCCCATTAACCACTTGGGCATTGATCCGGGAAGAATCACAAATGAAGATCTTCTAGGGCAAGTACTGAAGCTGAGAAATCTCTACACCAAATTAGCGGAGCCTTACATGTCGGAAACTGTGTATTTAATAGCTGCCAGACAGCGATACAAAAGGTTTCTCTATATGGTGCAGAGATTCGGAGATGGGCGGGCTCGATTAGTCCCCGCTACAGATATTCTGCTAATGTGGTTGACCCACGAGGTGGGTGTGTTCTATCATCCTTGTCATTAGTATTACGTTGATTCTAATTTGGGAAATTTAGTTAGACAAAAATATTAGAGTTGGAACTAGAGCGTCCAAACTTACGCATGTATTTTAAGTTAAAGTGGCGTAAGAACTTGATCACTTGTGCAGCTGAAATAGATGGTAATTATCCAATTTTTTGGATGAGTTTACCCACCTATATATATGTGTGCTTCGTGTTATAAATCTCGGTTATTTTGTTTTTCTTTTTTTGTTAATGAATCAGAGCTATCCCAGAGTCTACGCAGATAATGTCAAGGAGATGGAGGGGGGTATGGGGAAGGTGGTGGCGGTGTGGGAAGCAGCCAAAGAAGCGGAGGTGGACGAGACCAAGAAGCTTTGGGAGAGAATATTTGATCAACCGTATGAGAAAGCTGGCGGCGGAATTGATGGTGGGGCTGCTAAGATCAAGGCACTGGTGAACTGGGAGTTCACAGATGATGATGTCAACACAAGATACAAGTCACTGCTGCCTAGGTTCTTGCTGGAGGTAGGCTGGAATTTTGGCAGTTTTCAGCTCTTTCGGAATCTCTATTTTTGCTTGCAAAATTATAGAATATGGATAATGCAATTATTTATCTAACAGTGCATGTGGTTTGAATGATTTCTCTTGGAACCTCCTTTTGTGTCCTTTTTGTTTGGTTCTTAACTATCATCCTGCATTGGAAGCACTTGGCTCTCTAAGTGTGGTAAAAGCAACTATGCTTAGCCTATTGGGCACGTTTCAAACCATGACTCAGTTACTTTTCTTGATCTTAGTTTAAGAACCTAAGAATGCCAAGAAAATATGCCAATTTGCAGATTAAGTTGAGAAACGTTATGCATCTAAAAGTTATGGTAAAAAGACCTTGAATATTCTAACATTCCAGAGTCAATAAGAATTGCCCAGTGATTGTCTTCACTCTTCATGTGAGAAATGCTGAATGTTTCTGCAGCAGCATTTCATTTTCAATATTATTAACCATAGATATGCAATGAGATAATATGAAGATTTTGGGATAACATGCTAAGGGGCCTAACCATTACAAGTGATGTTTAGATTGATATAAATGGATAGGCTGAATTTCAGATTGTCCTGGTTTTGATCAAATTTTACAGAGGGAGACCATGGTTCTCGATGTTCAACATAGAGTCCACAGAAGATTTTTAAGTCCGCAGAAGATTTTTAAGTGCCATGTTTTTCTCCCTTTATTGGTACAATGGGATTGCATGTTTTTGTCTGTTTATTCATTTTTGTTAAAATCCTAGGTTGCATGCTTGAATCAATCTTTTTAACCTATATATATATAAAAACACTTAGGCTTCGGGTAGATTAACTGAACTTCAAAAAGCTTCAGCCTCAGGTAAGGGTTTGAGTTTTGGCTGCAGCGTCGGACTTCTAGACATAAAGAAATTAGGCTGAACCCGTCCCTTGCCAGACAACAGACATTCCTTCATACAGGGATCATAGTCCATTTGGTCCACAAAGATAAAACTGCAATATTGATCTATTCGTTTTTGGAATAATTTCCCCCCTAAATTTCATTATTTGTTTTTTAGATGCCATACCATCATTTCTATCAATTAGTTCCAACAATTTTGACAATAAGAACCAATAAAGTTTTCTACAACCAATAAAGTTTTCTACACACGCGTGCGCACAAAGAAATAACTTTACGGGGGCTGAAATTATTGGTTCAGCGTGTCTGTTAATTACTCTGTTAAGGGTTTTATGTGGTAAATAAAGGCCATCAGAGAAAGAGTATTTGATCTTCCATTTATATGTTAAGAATGCTAATGCGTTAGCTAGTATCTTTATGTGTAATAAAAATTTCACCATTTAATGAGTCCGCTAAAAACTTTTGGTCCACTTTGAGACCACATCAATAACTACAGCTCAATGAAATTGGGAGTTGATTAGGTCAAGTGTTAACTTGTTCTACTCTCAACCATGTTTTCAGGTGTGCATGTTCCCATTATTATTGTGAACCAAAATAATAAATTTTGTATATTCCATTGCAACCCAGGCGTTGCAGGTTCAAAACTTGGGAAACACCTCTCTGCAAGCAGAGGTACGGGGGCATATATCTAACCTTACCCAAACCCCACAATACGGGAGTCTCGTGCATTAGGTTACTCTTTTTGTAGTACATCTAAGTAAATAATCAGTGCATTAGTTAGCCTATTCATAAAATTAAATTTTATAGGTGATCATACTAGATTTTATCTTAACTTGTATCCATTGCACATAAAAAAACAAAATATATTCAATATGAAACTGACCTAATGGTGAATAATATTGACACTATGGTATTTTACTAGACAGGTCTGTGTATTTGTGAAGTTTGACTCAAACATGAGGGCAACGAAAGGGAATACATCGCATGAATTCCTGCGTGTCCGAGTAGTGAGATGTCACAGAGAGCTTAAGATTGACAAACAAACATCCAGCTTCCCCTTGGGCTCATGGCAAAAAGCTTGTCATCTTTACTGTGAATTTGGAGCCAGGGGAGTTGTGCTTGAGCTGCGCGACCATGGTGGTCACTGTTTCAAAGGAAGTACATTGGAAGACTCTATGACATTTCTTTGGAATGACCTGCTACGAGCAACCTCTCTCACCATAGGAAGAGAAATTGACCAAAGAATGAGGGTGGTCTCTTCGATAACTCCCCCAGTTCAAGCACCATACCTGCTGAAATGTGTGCCTGATCGGGTCACGGATGATTCAGGAGCCATGATATCAGATGTGATTCTGAGAATGAACCAATATTGCCCTCAAGAAGGTCGGTGGTTGTCTCGTACTGTTCTGGATCATGCAGGGAGAGAGTGTTTCGTTGTTCGAATGAGGTATGTTCTTTTGCCATTCACATTTCATCACCGAGAAGAAAGTTTGGATTTGAATTAAATATATTCTGATATTCTTGCATATGATAGAGTGGGCGGAGGTTTTTGGAGAAGAGGGGGTGAAACTCCATCTAATGTGAAATGGGAGGACAGGATTATAGAGATACGTGAAGGCTCTTGGTCATATGTTGCTGGCTCCATCGGACGGGCTCCTGGTATATTGCAATCTATTTTGTCTTGTTTAATTATGTGGAAGCTTGTGTCACTTCTACCACATTGATGAACTAGGCAAAGGTAACTAGTTTGCAATCTATTTTGTCTTGTTTACTTGTCTCACTTTTTCCTCATTGATGGACTAGGCAGAGGTAACTTTTTTGAATTCAGCGGTGGGACAATTTCTGAACAAGCTCAAAAGGAAATACATGTCTGCATATTTTGGTTGTACCATTTGTTTTCATGTTTTCTTCCCTTGGATAAGGGGTGTATACACCTAAATATGCACAGATATTTGAAGGACAAGAGAAAAAAGAAATGCAAAATACATAAGACAGCTGTACTAGGGAAAATTGAGTTAAAGTTCTTTCCAGAGATCTGAAATCACGGAATACCATAGATTCAGGACTAGTTTGCTCAACTGGATAGTTCTCTGTCTCTTGAAAGATGAGAGATGCTCAAAATGTTCCAATCCCCAAACCCTATCTGGTGTATGTATCCCCTTTTTTTTTAATTATTTAATCTAAAAGGGTTTGTTTTTGAGTGCGTTTGGAGCTCCAAAAAGTAGTAAAAAATTCCAGAAGCTGACAGTTTTTGCGCTTTTTGGCTTTTGCAGTTTTTGTCAGACCAGACCCAAAAAAATTCGAAATCCATTTGAATAGATGGTAAATGGTCCGTTCCAATGGATTTTGTGAGACCACAGTGCCAAAAAAGGAAAAAAAAAAAAAATTCAAAATCCGTTTGAATGGATTTTGCCAAACCACAATGGATTTGTTATTTTAAACTTTGAGAAGTACATTATTATTTGACAATTTGTTTTTTTTTTTTTGGATAACATGATTGCTGGGTTTGTTGCATTTTTTTTAATGATAGATGTACTTTTTTTTTAAATTAATGAATTTTTTTTAATTGGAAATTAATGAATGTTAAAACTTAGAGAGTTTTTTTTGAATAGATTTTTGGAGTATTTTAGAGTTTTTTTTGGAGATTTTTAGACTTATTTGGTGCTCCAAATGGGGCCTTTGTAGGAAAATATGTTCCAACTATGCTTGGTGTGAAAATGACAATTTTTGCTTTGTTTTCTGCTTAGAAATATAGTGAAATCACATTTCCTATTCTTTCCCCGGACCCTGTTACTAAGAAAGATATTCACTTCTTTCTATATACTTAGGTGAAGTGTATCCACCACCATCTTATTGCTGTATTAGATTTGTAAGGTTTGTTTTCTAATGGTTGCATTGGTCATCTAGTGCAGTGAAAGTGGTAGGAACATCAACACCAAAAGAGCCATCGGAACCATGGAATGCTTTGTGGAAATTTTCAACCGGCGATGAACTAATGGTACGGTGGGAATCAACGACATCAACATCGGGCTTTAGTTTTCTTCTGAACAATGAAACGTCTTCCGATACAACGGTAATGTGCAAACATCCCTTTCCTACCATTGAAGAACAAGTTTATGTCAAGAATGTATAATTTTTAAAGTCAATAACCAATCAAATATTGCAGGTGAAATTATTACCAGGTCGGAAAATGCAGTATCAAAGGAGGAACTTGAGTTCGGTTGATAAAGACGATGAAGAAAACACAAAAGCTGAAGAAGAAAAGCAGTTAGCTGAACAAGATGAGGAAGAAGAAGATGGGTTTGTGACATTAGTTCGTTTCTCAGAAGGGAACCCAAACGGGAAAGCAACAGCACTTCTAAATTGGAAGCTGCTGGTGGTAGAATTCTTGCCCGAAGAAGATGCAGTTTTGGTGCTTCTTTTGTGTATTTCAATGCTCCGAAGCATGTCGGAGATGAGGAAGGAAGACATGGGTGGCTTGCTGATTCGGAGGAGAGTGAAGGAAGCGAAACTCGGAGATAGAGACTGGGGATCCGTCGTACTCCATCCTTCTTCATGTTCGCCATCCGTTTCTTCCCGTTATCTTCAACCTTGGTATTGGAATGCTAAGGGAGTGATGGCACCAGATGATATGGCAAGATCAAGACAACCAGCTGCTTCTAATAGTTCACCGGCTGAAGGTGGTGATAAGTTGTTTAAGCGAGGAATTATTGCTTGAGGGTAAAGCACTTTTGCTCTGGTTATTTTGATGATACAAAGGAAAATATCAACAGAGTATATAAGCAAAATCTAGGATGATAGATGGTAAGATGAATTAACAAGGTTTTTGAATGGCTTGTATTTTGGAAATTAGATGTAGAGAAACACAAGCGTTTGATCCTAGTTAAGAGGCATTCCAAAAATATATGGTATACAATAAGGTAGTTCTTTTGTAACCTAGAGGTTCAATATCTGAAAATAGTTTTTTCGGTCACTTAAAGTAAGATTACATTGTCTTTTCAGAGCCAACTTATGATTTAGAATTTGTTTGGGCTGAAGAGAGTTTAAGGACAAAATGTGCTGGACTATAAAAGAAAATAGATTAAACAAAGAGTTTAAAGGTAAAATGAGATGTTTTACAAAAATTTAAGAAAGGTTAAATTTAAAAAAATAATAATAAAAAATTAAAAAAAAAAATTATGCTAAGCTATCCTGCTGCTGTCCGGGTGAGCCCATATGTGCTAATTACGGGTGAAGGGGCCTGACAAGTTCGGCCTTCTTAGCTCGTATTTTCGAGAGATTTGGATTAGTATATTAGACCGATGGGATGGGCTAGGAAAAAAAAAAATGATTTGATATGAATTTTATGTTGGGCTTGAGGCTTTTAAATGTGAACTTGCTAGCCGCAGTGAAACTTAAATTTGGAGAATTCACGAGCTTTAAAAAGCAGTTTACTTAGCTTGTAAGGAAAGAATATAATCAAGTTATGAGTTTGGCTTGAACAAAATAGCATGACATCCGAGTTTAAGCATATGTATAGATTTAAGTTTAACTTAATTTAATTTATTTCTCCTAGAATTAGAGGCATTTAACCATATGTATAGATTTAAGTTTAATTAAATTTAATCTATTTCTTCTAGAATTAGAGGCCTAATTAAAGATGGACATTATTAGTAAAAGTACAAAGATTTAATATAAAATTAATATGTGACGAAATATAATTAGAAAAAAATACAAAAAGTTGGTAAAAATTAACAATTTTTAATTAGTTTTAACCAAACAAACAGCCCTTACTAAAATTAACAAAATATTATATTCGTTTATACTAGAATAAGAGGCTTAATTAAAGATGGACATTATTTATTTCTACAAAAGTTAACAAAAAAATATGTCATTTTACTAGCGATAACAAGAACATATAAAAACGTAGCATTTTATAAATTTTTTTTTATTTTTGTTATTTTTAGTAAAAATAAAGCGTTTGGATAAGACTTCAGCTGAAAATTGTTGAGCCCAACACTCAGGTAATTTTGATAGTTTGTAATTTCAAATACGCAATACGATGCTAATAAACAATTCATAAATGTCTACTGATGAAACTTTTTGAAGTCGGTCCTTCAGAGCAGCTTTAATAAAATCTTGGTGGGGATGGCTCCTCTCTAAGCAAAACATTACTTCATATTCCAACTCCACTGTTTACAATTTTTGCAGTCCAAAGTGGATGCAAATTGAAGATGTCAATCAACATTAGCTTTGCAGGAAAAAGGAACCAGATAGGGCTTGAAGCATAGTCCTCTAAAATTGCCAAGAGATCAGCTCGTATTGTCTGCACATTTAACACATCGAATGTTGTTCTCTAAGGTTTTCGAGTCAATCCTACGAGAACAAAAGCATCCCATTATGGCTGAGATACACAATGGTTCTGTAAAATGCGGAAAAACATATCATTCTGTATATCAACATCCTCACAATTACATTTGCACTTTATGTACCGTGTGCTTGATGGGACATTGGGAAAGGGCCTGGCATCTTAAAGCCCCATCACATGTGATCCAAATAAGGAGGGAAAATTTTAACAAATTAATGGGTTGTTGGACCCATTGTTCATACAAGTTAGCATACTGTTCCTTCCCCCGAAGAAGCACTCGAATTGGAGCTGTAGCGATCACAATGATTTATCTCAACGAATCTTGCCGCCTAAGAGGAATGGCTTCCAATCTCAAACCACCTTCCTCATCTGTGTGCTTGGAAAGTCGCATGGATGGGGATGTACATAAACCTGCATATGATTTGGAAAAAGGTTGAATTCATTCATTCTTTGGAATAACATAAATGAGAAGTGTTGCTTGGTGATGGCTGTGTATGCTTAATCAGAAAATAAATTGAAAATGGGAAACAAGCGAGGGACATTATAATAAATTTATAGGGAACATAAAAGGAAAGGTGAACAAACTACCATCTGCCATGTCCTTGGTTTTGTGAAGAAGAAATGTCCCTGACAGGATTGTCACGAAGCCACACATTTCTGTTACAATTTGGGTTGCATTCTGCCTATCCCAGTCCTAAATAAACACAAAACTAAACTTCAAATGTTGTGCACTATGAGAAGCAGATGCCAAACATTAATGTCAACTAACAATGAAATGGAATATAGATCAAGTCGCTAGGCACAAATTACTTCCCAGAAATAATTTGCAGAGTTTAATTAGGGAACAACATTCATATTATCATAAAAAGCAGAAATCAGACAGTCAATCTGCCATAAACATAGATCGTTGTGATGACGACCATAATCAAAACAAGGCTCATAGTCAAGAATATTTTAACAATTTTCATCTGTCAAAGAATTACCTTAAACATGATCACGCTTGCCAAAATGGTTAATGAGGTAAACATCACATAGTATATGGGAGATACAACAGCTGTATTAAACATGTCAAGGGCCTGCACTCAAAATAAAGGAATGAAGGGAACACAATTAGTAAAGGGATACCCAAAAACCAAACATGAAACTACAAAAAAAAAATGGTGGTGGTAATAAAAGGGGAAATGAGACAGGTAAAAGAAAAATAAATAACCTTTTTTATGATATTTACCATGACAATGATAATTAATTAAAGCTGAACATTGAAATTCTACCCTTGTCAAAGCAACTCAGCCAGCCTATGAAACATATCAAGGACACAGACAAGCCACCACCACAATTTTCAAACAATAAATCAATACAAACATGACAAGAACAAGGTAAGGCAACAAATAAAAATATAACGTTATATGTACATGTATTCATTTCGATAAGGCAAATACATCTGTACTTTTATTTACACCAAAATAGTCAACGAATATATATATATATATATATATTGCTAAATACAAACCAATAGAAAAATGTGAATAAAAAAACTTAAGTGTATTTCAGAAAGTGTAATTCATATATAAATTGAAGGTTTTGAGTCTTAAAATTGCTAAACTAAAAACTAGAGTATGCATTGATACGTAAAAAATTCATGTAGTCATTGGTTCCATACTATAAATAGAAATATTACAAAAGCAACATAAAATTCTAAAAAAGTACAAAAAATTTTCTATCTAAAATGTATGAAAATTTAATAATAAATTAACTAAACAAATCATTGTTTTGGTACGTTACACTGTATTTTGATGCAAACCCCATCTAGTAGGGAAAAGGCAAAGTTTCGTTGAGTTGTATGTTGATATATTTTAATGCATTTAGTGGAACATTATAAGTATTATTCCACTAGTTACATTTTGGAACTTTTGGTTTGTTAACAAACGGGTATGTTATGCCCATTTCAGTGAAAACCAATGGAAATTTTGTTACTTTATTTTGTTGTTGAATCTCAAGGTTTGCTTTTGAAATGGACTTCTCATGTGTCTAAAAGATAAATAAGTGTGACTCCAAATGTCAAAGAATGACTGGTTCTTAAAAAATAAATTAAAAATATAATAAGACAAATTTGACCAAGTGTCCATCAGCAGGTGTCAGGACAGTGTATAATGAGTTCTGGTGTCATATGCATATCTGGCATGAACACAGACGCGACTCTTATCAACCAACCTTCTCGTCAAGTTGGTATTAATTAATTCCCGAAAACTTTAAAAGGGGTATATAAAAGAGATTACAATTTCAAAAGATGCCAGAAATAGATGAAAATTGGTCATATCTCCACACTAACACTACAATAAGAGCATCCTCCTTTAGTTACATGAAGGCAACTATAGCAGTTGTATAAACTAAAGTACTAAAAACATGCATGGAGTAATCACCCAGTTTCAAAATTTGGAACAGCAAAACACATGAATAAGCAAACATGCAACAATTAGAGGAAGCATTCCAATTAATAACAGACATGACCACAGGATCAAACAATTATGATTATTGAGCAGCCAAACAAGGTTCACTGGCTGACAAATAAATTTGTATATCATGAATTTAACAGGGTAAATCAATTTCCCACAATAATGGAACCAAGCATTGAACTAACATCAATCCTGAATAATTTTTATTGAGTTCAACAAAAAAGTTAGTGGCATAGGACCTACAAGAGGCCACCATTTTAGTCATTAGGTATAATTGCAGCTCAAGAAACACTACAGTGAACTGAAATAGACTCACTTCACTGATTTTGCAAGAAAGTAAAGGGAGGGAAAAGCCAGTTCTGAAAGCTTACACAAACAGTAAGTTAGCAGAGAAGGAATTGCAAATTATTTAGTTCAAGAGTTATCTTCAAATACAATATCTGCTAAAAAGACCACCATAAATTAGAAAGCGACTATAAACAGCAATTACACAGTGAATAAC
The DNA here is from genome assembly GCA_003260245.2 of Sideroxylon spinosum. Lineage (NCBI taxonomy): Eukaryota > Viridiplantae > Streptophyta > Magnoliopsida > Ericales > Sapotaceae > Sideroxylon > Sideroxylon spinosum. Next base: position 14,350,790 of record QLOD02000029.1, on the reverse strand, counting down.
AGAAAAGCTAAAAGAATGAAAACATAACAGAAGGGGAAAAAATTAAAGCAAAACTAATTACCTTGTTTAAATAATTCATTTGAGTAATTACACAAGCAATGACAACAACCGTGAAGGCCCATGTTTGGGGATATATTAGTTGGTTCATTCCTGAAAATGTTAGTTTCAAGGCAATTCCAAGTGCTTTGACACTCATGACCTGTCAAAAAATGCACCTTAGAATAACTAATTCATATGAGCTAAAACAGTAACTAGAGAATAGTCTCCGACCATAAAGAGCCAATACATACTGATAAAGAACCAACTAGTGAACAAACTCCAATATAGACCATTATATGTGTTTGTCCATATTGTGGGATATAGTGAATTATAAGTATGAAGACAGCTGTTAGCACCAAGGCAGCATACAAGAGAAAACCTGCCAAAGAAAATGGAAATTAAATCTAGAATCACATTGAAAAAGATAATCATATACCAAAAAAGGTAAGCATGAAAAAAACAACAACAACAAACAAAGAAACAGGTAAAGAGGAGGAAAAGGTTATGAATTAGCAAAAATTACAACAATAAAGCAAAAAAACTACCTGGCTCAGTAGCAAGATCCCACACTTCTTTAACAGATTCAATCTCACGTTCTTGAGGAGCATGTAGAACAATTGTGGTAGAGCCCACAACACATAGAGCACAACCAAGAATCCCAAAAATATGCAACTTCTCCTTTAAAATAATATGCGCAAGTACAGCACTGCAATATAACAGGGTTGTTAGAAGTCAAAGCAGAGAATCAAAAGTTGAACTGTGGTAATTTTTGCCATGCCTGATAATTATACTGAGCGCACCAAGAGGGGTAACCAGAATAGCTGGTGCAAATGCATAAGCCGCAAAATTAGCAACTTCTCCAACAATCACTGTTACAAAATAATTATCCATTAGAAGTCTCATTTCAAAATATTCTAGATAACAAGGAACTTGACAGGCAGAGTGATAAGGAAACTAAAATGCTTGTCATGAAATACTCGTCTCCAAAACTACTTGGCATGTTAGAAAAGTTCGTAACATTTCATTTTCCTTGCAATCAGGTGAAAGAGAAGAAAAGGAGAAATAAAGAAAAGGTTCAATAGCATTTCAGCTTCCCTTGGGAGTTGGATAATTTGTACAAGGGCATACACAGGAGACTAAAAACTTATAAAATATAGATATAAACAAGGGACAAGAAAATAAATTACAATGTCTCATATCCATTCACAGACCAACCACAACTGGATTTATAGATAATCAATGACAGCAAAGGCGAAGGCGTTCAAGGTGCAATCTTAATGAAATAAACAATTATTATATCTTTGTTCAACTTTTATATCTGCCAAGAACTCTATATAATCTTAATATAATAATGATTCTCCATTGAATGTCAAAAGTTTCCCTTTCTACCGGGATTCTAAAGAACATATCATTCTTCCAATCAATAGTAACTCACAACTTCAATGTTCAACTGTGACTTCATTCTTTAAAAATCATGTACCCATTACCCACTCCAACTAAGGCTAGGATCAAAGTGCCACCTGGTCTGACCTTTCATTCTTACAGCCCCTCAACAAATTACATTGGGCAAACCAACTTGTGGGCTGGTTCACATTTTCCCATTCTCTAGATTAGTAACAAACACAAGTTCCAAATAGCCAACCAAAAAACAAAAAAAAAAATTATACCCTAATCTAGGGGCAGATCTAGGATTTTCAGTGAGGGGGGCGCCGGGCACCGGATACTAAGTATCCAAGAAGAGTTGGGGAGGCACTGGGCACCAGATACTAAGCATCCAAGAAGAGAATAATGAGAAAAAAATAACGAGTTACGTTGAGATTAAGTGTAGAGGAGAAATACTATTATTTTTAGGTAAAGATAAAATTATTATTGAACATTAAACCTGTAAATACATTTTTCACAGTTTAATGGTTTAACTCACCGTAGAACCTAAGATTTAAAAATGTATCTCGTTATAAAAAAATAATTATTATTAAGTTTTATTATTTATAAAATTTATTATATTATATTTTTTATGTTATGCACAGAAGTATTTAATAGTGTTGTGAGAGAATGTATTTTATTTTATAAAAAATACTAGGATTTAACTCTTATACACTTTTTTATATGCTGAAAAATTTTGAGTTAACTTTAATTTTTAAATAAAATTTAAATATCTTAAATTTAAATTAATTTAATTTTTAAATAAATTTAAAATTTCAAGGATATTTTGGTAATTTGGTGTCCAAAATTCAGGGGGTCACTTGCCCCCCGCCTCCATGTGGCTCCGTCCATGCCTAATCTACGTACTTTAGTATACATGCAGATTAAAAAAGAAATGGCTAAATTCAGATTCTTTTAGTTCATCCAGGAATTAGTTGCCACTTGGAGGGAATTCAAAAAAGAAAAAAATGATTCTTTTTGGTCAATTCATACATGTAATCCACACATGGACATGCTAACTTGGATAAAAGAAACCAAACATGAATAACACCTCTGCATAATATATTGGAGAAAAATCGTGGCAACTGAACTTCCACTGAAAAACCAACATTGGTCCAATTAATAGTTCATTACATAGGCAAGAATTATATAAAACTCACTTGTTATCATGCCCACCCACCACAATGGCTCGCATAGGTATGAGTAACCTCCAATCCCTGTCAAAATAGTCACTTTAATATGTTTCAACAAAAAAATTAATAGAATCAAAAACCAGACGGAATAGTAGGTATAAAGTAAATTGTCCAATGTTTCCAAAACTAGAAATGCGATAAATATATCCTAAATCATACAAAACGTGAAAGAAACAATCATGGCAGATGTATACCACCAAATGCATGGTATATAAACACTTTTGGAAAGGGTAAGCCCATAAATGTAAACAATAAGTGAAACCTTGATGTTCACAAGTGCACTTACCACAGGATAAAAAAATATAAATAAATATTGTTAATTGCATTAATTAGCGAAGGCCAAAAAGGGACAGCTCGGTGCATGAAGCTCCCACCTATGTGAGGTCCGGGAAAAGGTTGGACCACATTGGACCTATTGTACGCAGCTTTCCATTGGGCCTATTAATCAATGAAGGCTAGTCACCTAAAAATGGCAGTGTGAAGGAAAGTCTATTCCACATTCACAGAGATACAAAAACACGTAAAACATTTCTACGTAAGAGATAGAAAGCTGCTTTAGAAAAGGCTACAAAAACAAATAAATTTACATGCTCATTTCCTTAAATTTAGAGCATGGAAATTCAAATCCTAAAATATTTTCATATCAATCTCCACCCTCCCCAAAAAGCAGACCAGAGAAAGGTAAATAGATGTAGCATTCTAAAGCAATTACAATTATGAACATAAAACTCTGGACACAAACATTTAGATACAATGAGTTGGTTGGATCATGATTTGCAGAAACCATATAATTTGGGTTGCTCGGCGGACAGCGACCGCACAACAGCAGATCAGTAAAGATCGGGTCAGTTTTTCCACTTTACTCAACAGAAACATAGTCATTTATCACCCCATACGCATACAGATTCCCAGAAAGGTATTTATTTATTAAATCATAGATATGCAGCCTGTTGTACCCTTGCTGAATAGTTCAATTACGTTCCTATATTCACTTGATATATCTTCAAACACATGTTTGAGTGCAAAATAAATGCGAAAATTTCCCAAACCATCACAACAGCTTTGTCTGTTAAATTCAAACATCAACAGGAACCCAAATTTCAACAATTTACAGAGACACCAGGAATTCACACCAAAACCAAACACAAGGGCAACTTTAGAATTCAAGCATCAAATTGCATAGTCTAAATTCCAATAAATTGAAGGAAAAAAAAAAAAAAAAAGCAAAACGGAGTCTCCGCACCTGCCCTAATTCCGTAGGCACCAGCCTTCTTTAGCCCCTTTTTCTTAACAATGAAGCTAGCGCCAATGAAGACGCTCGAAGACAACGCCAAGACCAAGCCCTTGACGTTGTCGGAGGACATGCCCTTGTAGGAGTCCCTCCAGCTGTGAGAAACCTGCGTGGCCATAACCTGAGAAAAACCCCTAGATCCCAGAGTTCATTTCACCGTATCAATGCAACTTCAAAGTTCAGTCAGCGATCAAGATGATTCACCGGTAGATCTTCCACACACAGATAAATATATACGTATAAATGAGTGTACGTATATATATATATATATATAGAGAGAGAGAGAGAGAGAGAGAGGAATTAGAAGGAGAGAGAAAGCGGGAACAGATGATATCAATGGATAGCCAGAGAGGAAAAGATAGGGGAGAGGGATTCGAAGGAAGAGGGCAGAGAAAGAGTAGACAGTGGTGGGTATTAATGGTTTTACCAACACAAGGACTCTTCTCCAAAGTCATTGTGATGCCACCTCCCATCTTTATTCCATCTTTATTCCAACTTCATCTTCCATTTCTCTAGACGATAAGCGGGGCAAGCACAAGGTATCTTTAAATAAATATTTTAATTTTATTAATAAAATAAAAAATGAGTAGTTATTAATTAAAGATAATTAAATAAGTAATATTAATTAAAATACATACCTTTTTGTCAATTTGTCGGTGACTAATGGTTATTATTGGTGATTGCGTTAATAATAGAAAACAAAAATTCACCACCTAGTTGATTTAATTAATTTTTTAGTTTCACTAATTAACTTTAGTGTTTTTTATTGCAATAATATAAATTTTTTCTCCCTCTAGATGTTCGTTGGGTTAAAAGCCCCATGATCCGGCCCTCTTGGGCTTGTAACTTTAATATTTTGTTTAGAATCATGAATTGATTTTATCTAGTGTGAATTCTCGATGATTTCTATATTTTAAATTAAAATATAATTTGATGAATTGAATTTGATTTTATTTTATAATTTAAATTTTAGAATTTTTAAATTATTTAAAATTTAATACAAAACCAAAATAATAAGATTTAGTAAGAATTTATTATTTTATTAAGCAATCAAGTAAATTGACAAATTTGTCATTAGAGATTTATCCGATCGTTAATTTCAGGACCCCAGGGATTAGTCGAGGTGTGCACAAGCTGGTCTGGACACCCTGAGTTATCAAAAAAAATATTATATATTCTACTTTAATTAACATGATCAAATTTAGTATTTCTCTTAAACCAAATCAATTTAATTGTTATATTTAAATTGTATTTCAAACACAAAATTTTATTTATCAAAAAAATGAAATAAAATTAAATCAAATCAAATCTTTATCATAAATTAAAATCAATTCTAATAATGAACTGTTTTCAAATGTGATGTTAGGAAATTTACATTATTATTTTAAATTTGTTGTCCGCACTTGAGGGAAGAAAAAAAAAAAAGGCTTGACTTAAATTTGAGATTGGAATTGAAATTATAATCGTAGACCTGGTCTCAATCTCACCCCATGACTTTTGACTAAATTAAATATATGTTTTAGACATCAACTGCCAAGAATTCTAGCGTTGATTGCCCGGACCAAGCCCAAACCCGACCCAATCTATGATTTAATCAGCTCTTTTTATTTTAAAAGTGGAGGTTAATATCGAAGTTGGGACTGTTAAATTAATATTCAGTAATTTAGATATATTTATATTTTCTTAATTTAAAATACGTATAAATATATCTAAATCGTTTGATTCCTCCTCTTCTTTTGCTTCACCCAGACTAAGAATAAGTAAATGTGAAAAGTTAACATAAAATGTTCTTGTCGCAAAACTAATTCATTTTTATAAGTTAGGTTTTTAAAATGTTAAAAAACTAAATTTTAAAAATTAAAAATTCTAAATCTATCAACTCTCACAGAAAAATTCTAAAAAAACCAAAATTTTAGATTGAAAATTTTATTTATTTTTATTAATGAATTAAAAAGCTAAAATTCCAAATACATGAATTTTTATTTCGTGTAATTGATCGTGCAACTAGTCTTTACATCAGCAACAATTTAATTGTGTAACTAGTTTTTGCACCAGGTGCAGCTAAAGCGTAACAAAAATTCATGTATGTACAATTTTAACTTTTTCAATTCATTTAAATAAAGTTTCCATATAAAATTTCATTACATTTTGAATCTTTTCTAAGAAGTTAATGAATTGAATTTTTTTTCTTTTTTTTTAAATTTGATTCCTGAAGGCACCCCTCTCTTTTAAGAGGATTCACAACATATTAAACCCTGATAAAGTTCTTCGCTTTGTATCGAATTAAACTGTATGCTCCATCGCTTGTGCGAACCTCATCAATTCCTTTGAATTTTATTCTTGTGAACGCAGCCTCTAGGTAAGATACTTAACGCATTAATTACAGCACTGCATGAATCGATATGCATAGTGTCTAGTATCTATTGTTTACAACTACGATTATTAGGGTATCTAATCCCATTTGCTTCCCTAACTTTTGTCTCTCGGTGTCAGTGTTGGCCCAGCAGAATGGTTTTGTCACTGGTGTTCTTTCCGATCTTTATGCATGTCACTGTTGCACCAGAAATTTTTTCTGCCAAAATTTAAAATTTCACTTTTTACTCAAATTAATGTGAAATTGTTAAATTTGTTCAAACACTCTTCGACGGTGAAGTAAACTAGGTTTATAGAATCAATGATATAACTGTAATCAAGTATCAGACCTGCCACCCTACATAGCTTGTAACACCTTTTATACTACTTGTGCTGGTCTAATTTATGGAAATGTGAGACTTTTTCTCCTTGAATATTTTTCCCTAAACTCATCTTTTAATTCCCAAGATCACCCCTAGCATTGATTTCCCTAATCATGTGTGGAAACCACGATCTTCTTTACAGGAGTGGAATGTGTTGTGTTCTTTTTCCGGTATTGGAGCAATTTCATGCATTCCATAATTAATGGTCACATATTTTTTATTTCAGCAATGCTCGATAATCAAGGGGATGGTGACTATTTGACTTCCTCGCCAATTTTTTCCTTACATTTTCCCCCTAGCTCTCTTTCTTTAGTCGGCATAATTGAAAGGGCCGGGGGAGCTATCCAAATTGTCCAGTTGCAATGTTCATTTTTTTTAAGGACCGGTGAGGTGTTATGCGGCTTGTTAATGTGCATATTTCTTTTTGTTCGTTGAGTTTCAGCAAAGTGTTTAATTGAGTCGTCCTTGAACGGAGAAAAATATCGAATGGAGCAATCTTTAGGGAGGTGTAATGCCTAACAAAGCAATCTTTGTGCGAGTAGAATAACCTCTGTTGGGCTATGGTGTCAAACATATATATCAAGCCTAATTGACCTGAGGTAGTAGGTTCTTGGCAATCTAGAGTGAGGCGTGGTAGATATTTCGTAAACTTAAGTGAGGTAAGGTAACTTAGGAAATCTTGAGTCAAAAAAACTAAATAAAATCACATATTGTTGAGTAACAATCTTGAAAGAGTATTAGCTTTTTTGTGATATCGTAATCTAGTATATGAGTGGGAATTGAGCGTTACCAACCTTTTTCTACAGACAAAATAACTCGATGTTTACTAAGATCTTGTTTGAGAACTTAAAATTCTCAAAAAATTATCAAATATTACAAAAAAATTATAATTTTTTTTTTTTTTTTGGTGCAAACTTTACCAATTTCAGTTTGTGTGCATCTGAACCCACTAGCTCCTCAAGACCCATTATAATTAAGACATCATAGTTTCTATAGTATTGTCAGTATTTTTCTGGAGCACCATAGGATCCATTTGAAACTACTGTCAATACTTTTTTTCTTCAAAATTCATGTGAACATTCTGCTTTTTTTTCATGTTCAAACAGTTTTTTTTTGGGTGAATTTTAATTGGTCTTTTAAACACATTATATATATATATATATATATATTTAGGTATAATTTGGTGTTTCAAACAGCACCAAGGTTTGTATTGCAATGGTTATGTCCACTTACAGGGACTCAAGCATGTAAGTGATGGAACAATTTAAAAGTCGTAATTAAAGAATAACATAGAACTTTCTAACGACATGCAAGCGATAAACAACTACAAAGTTGGTTGCAAAATCGATGTCATCTGGCGACAAGCATGTCTTATAAAATCACCTGGGAGTATTCGTAACCACAGAGGGGAACTCATCAGCATCATAAACCGTATTATACTTAGAATTCCCAAACCTCCACCCCTCGGCCCTCACTTCGGCACTCGAACCCTTCGTCCTAATCGACGGGAACTCCGCACTATGTTTATAAATCGAATTATTCTTCGCATTCTCAAAAACCCACCCATCGCCACCACCCCACAAGGCATACGCTTGCTCCCCGTGTATCTCCTTATCTCCCACTTCCAACTCTTCCTCACTCAGTCTCAGCGGAACAATCAACTTAATGAACAAACAAATCAAGCTCGTGGTGACAACGTTGAGGCATGCGATGAAGCCGATTCCGGCGAGTTGAATCCCCATTTGCCGGAGGCCGGCGGAGGTCCGGCCGTCTTGGAGGGCGTAACCGAGGCCGACGTATTTGTCCCAGTCGGGGACCATGAAGAAGAGGCGGCAGAGTTTTGGTACAGCGAAGAAGCCGGTGAGAATGCCGCCAAGGGTACCAGCGACGGCGTGGGTGTGGAGCATCCCAAGTGTGTCGTCTACGTTTCTTAGGAGGTTGAGCTTCTTGTTGAGGACCATCATTGTGTACCATGGAATGCTTCCTGATATTAGACCCATGAGGATGGCTGCCCAGCACTGCACCACACCTGTAGTGGATTTAATTGTAAGGATTTTTTTTTTTTTTATTAGCTGGATTGTTTTTTTACAAAATAATGCAAATCTTTACAAAATTCAGATTTTCTATTCATTAGACAAATTACGAAATTATAATTTTTACAAATTTATATTCATTTATACAATTCCAAATATGAAGGAAAAATTTTCCTCTTCCTAGATTAAAATAGATTGAAAAATAATATATGATCACTATTTCTAAACTTCGTAATAATTCTAACTAATAAGATAATATAACATAGATTATTAGGGTAATTTTCTTATATCTTAATTTTTTGAGATAATTAGTAACTGTTATGGTATTAGAATTATGATTTCAGGAGATCTTCGGTTTATATCTTGTTATTAATATTTATTTCTTATTTATTTTTGTGCATTCTAACCAATATTGTGTTAGTGCCTATTAGTTGATTTAATTTATTTGTCTTTACTCTATGTAGGGTAACGTTATCAATTATTTTGATTGCCTTTGTTTAACTCTAATTAATCTGTATTTGTGTAACTTGTTTAGTTTAATTTGTTTGCTTCTATTGCAAGCAGAGAGAATTTTATTATTTAAATTAGCTTAATTTCGAAACACATTCAGACAATTAATCACTGATATCAGAGTTTTGGTTCAAAAAGGTTTTAAGTTCATCAAGAGCAAAACTAAAATTTGTAATTAGTAAAGATAAAATAGTATATAATTGTCACTTCTTAATATTATAATAATTTTAAACTATTGAAATAGTGTGATATAAACTATTAAGTTAGTTTTTTTAATATCTTAATTTTTTAAGTCAATTAGTGACCTACCATGGTATTAGACTAGTTTTTAACTTGTGCCTAAGGCACGTGAGCTCTTCTCTCTCCCCGTGGGACCCACACCTACACCTACACCCAATCCCTCTTCTTCCTCTTCCTCTCTCTCTTTCTGTCATGTAGTATACATGTCCCACCATGAGTTAACTTGTTATCTAGATTATGGTTTCAAGCAACCATTTGTCAAAACCTTGTTATCAATATCTATTTCTCCGTTTGTATTGTGCATCCTAATCAATTTGTTTAAACGTACGTTATTGACTTAGTTTATGTGTCACTACTTCAACTTTATTAATAATATATTGATTGTTCTTATTTAATCTAGTTAAGTTGTGTTTCTGTAACTTGTATTTAATTTGTTTACTCTTTGCTTCACGCAAAAACAATTTTATTATTTATATTAATTTATTTTATTAACATATCTAAATAATTGATGACTTAGTATGATATTTGAGTTTTGGTTCAGAAAGGTTTTGACTTCGTTCAGGAGATTTATTAGTGACAGAAAAATTACATTTTTTGAGGTAAATAAGGGAAAAATTAAGTAAAAAAAAAATTGGGGGCAAAAGCTTATGGTATCTGATATCTCATTCTTTTTTATATGTTCTCGTTTTTTATTTTACAAATTAAAATAAAAATTAAAAAAATAGTAACATATGAAGAAGTCATTTTTTTCACTAAAATTTTATTATTTTTATGTTTTTGAAAAATTTTCATTTATCTAGGTTCATCATACAAATCATAAAAAAAGACTTTTAAATAAAAGAATAATGTTCGGACAAAAATTAAATTTGTTTGATATTTAAGGTGTGTTTGGAATAAGGATTTAACAAGAAAAAAGCAAAGGCAAGGAAAAACAGAAAAGGTCCCAAGAAAAAAAAATGGAGTAAAAAATTAATAGTGTTAAAAATAACTTATCAATATATTATTTTTTTATTTTAATTTTTCTTAACTGTCATATTTTCCTTTATTTTTTATCACGATCTAGATAAAAAAATAAATATTAAATATTAATATTTTTAAAACAAATTATTAATCCAAATACAATTTTATTAATGTTAGAAAAAGAAAAGATGACGTTGGTTTATACCTGCGGCGGGGGTGATGCAGACGAGGCCAGTGATGATTCCCTGGATAGCGCCAAAGAGAGAAGGCTTGCCGAAGAAGAAGGTGTCGAGGGTGAGCCAAGCGAGCAAGCTGGTGGCTGCGCACACGTGAGTGTTGAGGGCGGCCAAAGATGCCACCGTGCTGGCCGCGTAAGGCGCTGCCCCGTTGAACCCGGTCCATCCCATCCACAGCAGGCCCGTGCCGGCGACCGCTGTCAATAAGTTGTTTGGAGTAAACCTCTCCCTGTCCTTGCCTGATCTGGGTCCCACCTGCAAATATATGGGTAATTTTCTTTTTAAATTAGATATTTTTTTATTTATAAACTATTTTTAATTTAAATTTTTATTAATAAATTCTCCCTTTTGTCATTTATAACGATTAAAAAGTGTGTAGAATTTTACTAATATAGAATATCCTTGTAAAAATTTCTTATATTTTAATATCCTTATAAAAATTTATTAAAATATTTTTACTCATAATTAAGAATTCTAATTATTTATAACCTATTATATTTTACATAAAGATATTTTTATTACTTTATATACAATTTATTTGATATTAATAAGATTTAATTCGTAAATTTTTTGTGTGTTACAAAGATTAATTTAATAAGAATATTTAGGAAAATCGACTATAATAACTTTTCAAACGTAAATAATGTTGTTTAACTTCTTCGAATTTGAGATGTGGTTAGTGTAATTTTTCATATATTTGGATTATTAAAATTCATCAACATTTGTTAATTTTTCTTAACTTTTTTTAATTTCTTATAATCAACTTTTGCCACATTAAATTTTTTTTTTGTACTTTTTTCCCATCCAAATACCATCATAATTTTCATAACTTACACATCAAATGAAGAAGTAATACAACACAATGAGGGGGCTTTTGGTGCCTCCAAAAGAATTAAAAAATAAAACTTTACACTTATGAGTTACGTGTAATACTTTACTGGTTAATTAGGTATTCAGTAAAGATTTGTAAATATTGAAAAACGCTGTAAAATATTGAAGAAGGATAGAAAAAAAAAATTTGGTATAAAAATTGAAGTTGGAAAAAAATAAAAATAAAAATAAAAATAAAATTTAGAGAAAATTAATGAAAATTTTAAATAATTAGTAAAAATGATTTTTGTGCTAGGTTGAAAAAGTTAAAAAAATTGATTAAGATTAGGCCTTTTTTTTTTGGTAAAAATTTTTGGTGAGCAAACTGAACCTAAATTTCATGGCAATTGAATGACTGGGTAAGACAAAGAAGGTGTTTGATCTCGAGCTTGTAACATATACCCAGAAAGCAGCAGTGAATCCGGCAACACCAGAAGAGAGATGGATGACATATCCTCCAGAGAAATCAATGACTCCAAGCTTCGCCAACCACCCATCCGGGCACCAAATACTATACGCTCCAATAGTATACGAAAACGTAAGCCACAGAGGCACAAACATCATCCACGCACGAAAATTCATCCTCCCTAGAAGCGCCCCGGCGACCAAGATCAACGTTATCCCCGCAAACACAGACTGGAACAAAACCATCGTCGCATTCGGAAAGTACCCCGAAAATGCTTGCTCCAGCAGAAGCCTGTCGTCCAGGGCCGCCCCCGGTTTCCCCCAGAAGTAGGTCAGTCTGTCTCCGAACGCCATCTGGAAACCCCACCCCACCCAGCAGACCATAACGGCAGCGAAGGCGTAGAGAGCCATGAACGCAGAGTTCACAGCCCATTTCCCGGGAACCATGCTCCCGTAGAGTATCACGAGCCCCGGGATGCTCTGGAGGCCGACAAAGGTGGCGGCTGCGAGCTGCCACGCATTGTCGGCTTTGTTCATCCACTCGGGACTCGCTTCGTCCGGGAGGAGGTTCTTAGGGAACTCCATTACTACTAGATTGAAGTAAACAAGAATGGCGAGATCGTAGGAGCTGTGAATAATATGGTCTATGTATTTATGTGTAACGGGGAAAGGGAAAGCTACCCATTTTTTTTCCTTTCCTTTCCCCTTTTTTTAAAGTTTGTTTGTGGTTTAGGAATGTCTTTTTCTGTACGGATGCATACCAACTTAAAGGCCGGCTATGTATGTTTAACAAGTCCTCACTTGCCGAAAGCGATGTGATTTCATTTTGCAACAATTAAATAAAATTATTGTACTAAAAAGAAAAAAAAGGCTATCTCAGAAAAATTACAATAATGATATATCTCACTATTTTAATGAATTATTATTTTTAAAATAATTGATTTTTAAATTTATCACTGTTGACTCAAACAAAACTCGGATTTCATACTTGTCATGGATTAATTTAAAAATTAAATATGAAGATTAATTAAAAGGATTTGGATTCAAATTCATATTGAAGACCATAAACGAATATATGTTAGTTAATATATAAGTTTAAACGAGATCTAAAATTAAAATAACAGTATTCTCCTAACCAGCTCGCAGGGGCTCGATCATTTGAGCCTTGGCAGTTTACTTCGTGTTCTTTATATATACAAACATGCACGTTACGATTGTTTATACATGGAGCATAATATAAAAGTCGTTCAGAGAGTTTATTTTTGATTGAGTTTATTATTTTCTCCTACTTATTTTATTATGTGGTTTTTGTAGGATTTCAACACTATTTTTCTAAGGACCCGAAAAACTTGATCTTTATTTGGTCATGGTGCATCGAGGAGTCAAATAGAATTATTGATAGAATATATGCGAAAAGCTATAAAGTAATTTTAGAGGAAAAGTTTTTGTGTTATCCCCTTATCAATAGTGTGCTTCTATATAATTTGTAGTTTGATTGTGTTGTGTGGATTTGTTATCTAGGCAATTGAAAATTTTTAATCACATTATTCTGGTAATTTTTATTTTGGAAGAAATTTGTGACTATATAACGTTGTCTTAAATAAATACTTTTTATGATGGGGTTGTATTTCATGTAAAATAACTTCTCAACACTATGATGCTGCATTTAACAATCCAAATCTAGTCTTCCAAAATTGGAGTTAGAGCAAAGATTCCAATTTCTAGAGGCATAATCTTCCAATTGTTGGAAGACCATAGCTACTTGTGTGAGCAATGTAATTAATCTGGAAAGTGACAGTTACAAATACTTGTAAAAGCTGCGTATATACATATATATACTCTCCCAACAATTCAAAGGAGATTAAAAACAGAATAAAAGAAAAAATTTCTCTGTCACTCTCCATCATATGCAACATATAATTTCTTTATTCAATGAATAAAAGGACTAGCCGTCTGCTCGTATAATTCTATTATCGATATCCCACGGACAAATAAGGGTTGTAGCTAGTCGGCCTCTTTAGACTTTGTTGGAATTATACCATCGAGACCTTCATCAAATTCGCTACGATTGTGCCATATTGATAAAGAACAAGCGGTGATCCATGGCCACTAATCCAATCACAATTAATTATATCAACAAATTTTGCCCGCAAAGATATTGATAACTCGGTAAATTGGTGCAGCTCCAACGGTCTGATCCAGGTCCGGGTAATCTGTAGCTCAACACCGGTGTGGTGCCTGTCAAGAAGTCTCCGATGCTTAAGTTAGCAAAAACAGAGATCTGAGTATTGATTTTGGCAGAGTTTCAGTAGAGCAACATATGGCGTACCTTGTTTATCAGTAGTCGGGTCTATATATAGTTGGACGGAACCTGTATCAATCTCATTTGTAGGAGCAATATTGAATCATACCATTTCTCCATTCAAGTGATGACACGTGTACTGTAGATCCCAATGTTGATTCTGATAATTGGTTATTGAAACCGTTAATAAGCATGTCACGCGTGACCCGCCGCGTATCACGGAAATACCAGAATGTGGGTTTAGTCACGCGGTTGTGGTTGATCTGGGTGATCGATCGGGTAGGGGAGATCGATCGGTCGGGTCGTGTCGATCGGTAAGCACACCGGTCGGTCGGGCCATGTTAATCGGTCAGGTCAGGCTTGAACACAAATATTACCTATCAGAGGCCCCCGATTCCTTCAGTCATTGAGAATGACTCGAGGGAATCATTCGGCGCG
>QLOD02000029.1:14295674-14328926 GCA_003260245.2 Sideroxylon spinosum | reverse complement strand
TAAACAAATCATGTAAAATAAAAATAGGTTCAAAATAAAATTCAAAATTTAAGATGGTCAAATTACCCTTTAAATATGGTGGAATTTCTCCGAGACTGAGTTGTTGTGAAAACGAAAGAACCCCAGTTCCATGAGTTGTCCCGTAATAAAATCAGTTTTCATGACCTCACGGCAGGGTTCAAAATAAAGAAAAAAGGACCTGAGGGAAACAAGGCCTTTGAATTCTTCTACCCCCTCCAAGACTTCCATTATGAGTGCCCTTCTTCCAGAAAATTTGCAATTTTGAAATCGTTGGTAATTACAAATGTTTGACTTTTAATGTCTTCCTCTGATTTCAAAATAAGGGACAGCACTCATTACTCACCTACCCTTCTTGATTTAGTCCGGCATGTATATATATAGAGGGCAAATGTTACGGCCATGTTAATTCAAGCTCTCTCTCTCTCTCTCCCCCCCCTCATCAGTGCTTATAGAATAGTACCTGCAAAGTTTTAAGCTTTTGGGAATCATAAAAATGAAATCCAAGGGAGATGTGCTAACTGAAGAACAGATTTCTGAATTTCAGGAAGCCTTTTGCCTGCTTGACAAGGATGGAGATGGTGAGTTTTTATTTGATTTTGATTGGGTTTCTTTATATATATCTATATATATATATATTTTCTTTCCTTCTTAAATTAATTCTCAAACAAATTCTTGATAGGAAAACAATGAACTCTCGATGATAGGAAATTCTTTTCTTAGAATCAAATTATGCAGAAGTCATCCAAACTGTTACAAGATGTTTTTGGGTAATTTTCCAAGTTCATGTAACCTTCACAACTCAACAAACGCCAATAGAATTCAACAAAACATTAACGGACGAATATTTGGAGTTGTAAAAAATTAGTATAAATATGTAAAAGTTACAGTCTTAGTATTTATACAATAAATTTTTGTTTTTATTAAAATTTGTAGATTTTCGTTGAGTTCCAAATAGGATTATATTGTTGTTTGCTTAAGCATATCTTGAACCAGATTCATCAAAAGGATCTGTGCTCCAGAGACTGAATATTGTTTTGCAAAAGATAACAATTGAAAAGCAGCAACTTCTCAATTGAAATGATATTGCGCGAATAAACACACACACACACATGTACAAACACATATCCATGTATGTATTTGTTTGTTTAATGTGAACACTGTAGCCAGTTGAAGACAAACATCCCTTTTGGTCACTAAAAGTTTGACAACTGTTAACAATTTTTAATTTTTATTCATTTGTTTGTTTCTAAAATTTTGGTTAGTTTTACAAATTTTGGTAATTTTTGAGTTAAAAAATTGCTATAGTTAAGTAGAAAAATTGTAAAAATTGATGATTTTACTCAAGAATAAAAAATTTGTAATTTTTTATTAAAAAATTATACCTCCAAACACCTCCAAATTGATAGTCAGAGACAGATTTTGAGTTTTTGTGAAAATGAGACACAAAATAATTGTGAAGAAAGCAACGAGCTGCATTGAAATTGATAGTTCAAGAAAATGAAATGTTGCCTACTAAGGTAGAGAAAATTGTCATTAAAAATTGAACATTAAACCAGTAAACATATTTTTTTTAAATTTATCAACCGTCTTTATCTCCAATATGACTCTTGATCTAGCTGCTTCTCACGTAACTTTTCTTAATTGAAGTCTCTTAACAATATCTAAATATTTACTGATAACATTTGTCACAAAAAATCTAATTATTTTTTATATTTTATTATTTACAAAATTTATTGTGGTGTATATTATATTATATTTACTAATATATAACAAGATTTCAGTCTGTTATTTAATTTGAAAATTTTAAAGCAAATTGTTTAATCATTCTATTATTTCTTACCATATTTTTCGTGGACGTTTGTTGGCTGTATGTAATAGTTTGGTGGTTCACACTCAACGTTAGGCTGAGAGCCCTTGTGAACTCCTTTTCAGTGCATTGGCCTTTCATTTTCATTTGGTCAAGGTTTATTTTATTAAGTCTCGTTTGGGCAGTACACTTTATAATATTTCTTATTAGGTTCGATCAACAATGAAAATAAAAAACGAGGCTGCTTGACATCACCAAATATATATATATATATATATTTTACATCAGAATGCGATATATTTCATATTAGTTTTTAATTGAATATTTGGTTAAAAATCTATAAAAATTAAAAAAAATAATAAAAATTGGTGTGCCAAACATCCGTCATATATATGATTTGTCAAACGTAATTATCGATAGTTACGTCGAATAAAAAGAAAAAAAATGAAATCAACCTTTGTTGCTTCTATAGGTCATTGCGTATCCATTAAGGTGTGTTATGCATGCGTTTGACTTTATTGGTTCATTTTTCACATTCAAAGAAGAAATACTAACTAGCTTAGCCATCGCTTTGGAGTGAGGATTTGTGCAAAGCGAAGTAAGAAAATTGTGGAGGAAAATTAAATTATATATATATATATATTTATGATAAATTAAATAACATTTTAAATAATTTAACCAAAATTTATTTATTTTCTTTTCATTTTCTAACTATACTAACAAAATAGAATAAAGTTAATAATCAGTACTTCATTTCGCTCTATTAATAGTCCTTTATTTTCCTTCTTCCTTGTTGGAAACACAATCCAAGACTTAATTTGGAAAGAAATAAAGCTAATTTTTTGTAACCTCTCTTTTTTTTTTTTTTTGTGACCTCTTTATTCTTTTGTCTTGAAAGAGAAAGAAGTGAAATGCTGGCTACCAAATTTTTAGTTTTTTTTTTAATTAATTTGACATATTTACCTTTTAAAATTTGAAAAAACCGAAAAGTATAAGAAAGTTTTATATTTAAAAAAAAAAAAGTCAAAAAGCTTACTTACTATTTTCATTTTGGTACCAAAAGTAGTTTTTAATTTATTTTCTTTAGGTTATTTTAATCTTATATGACTTTTTCTTCAAAATTTATTTTTTTTCTTTTTAGAAAGTGTAATTTTTAAGCACGTCAATCACATTTATTAAAAAAAAAAAGCTAAAAAAAAGAGTTAAAAATTCAGTTGATTTTGTTTTTTTAATTGAACGTGAATTTTTTTAATTTTTTTACAAAAGCGATTAACATGTCCTAAATTATAATTTATAAAAAGAATTAAATTTTTGATAGAAAATAATATAAAACAAAAATAAACTGTAAAAAAAATTAAAAATGATTTTTAATATCGAAACTATCTCCAGGTTCACTAATAGAATGTTCTAAGAGGACATTGCTTTTTGAATACTCCCGATGGGCTTTGTCTGGGTCCACGTAATAAATTACGAAGCTTTCCTGTTCTAAAATATTAGTCAATTTCAACCATGATATTGTCAAAAAGTAGGGCCTCTAATCTTTTTTCTTCTGCTCTTTGTTTTAACTTTCCATTTTTTTTTTCAAGACTTTTGTGGAATAATTGGTGATTTGTTTCAAAGAAAATTACTTAAACCTCCCTTCACATTTACTAATACAATCTCTTTCCTAAAGTAGGAAAAATTATTTTAGTCTCCTTCTTATTTTTAAAATTATATAACAAATTAATTTATAAAATTAATCAACCAAAATTTAAATTATAGTTTTGCCCTTGAAGTTTGACTACAACAAATTTATATTCATATTTACAGTTCTCGTCATTTGGTTTCACTGTTTTTTTTCCCATCATCTACAAATATAATAAAAAACCAAATCTGTTAATTGCATTTAGAGTGACAAAAAGTGAAATAATTTAAGATAGTTTATAAGTTCGTAATTCGTCTAATAAGATAAAAAGTGAATAATTTTAGAGGTTTTTAAAAATTTTCATCGTTTTTCAATGTACACCCTTAATTTTATTAGCAGAAATAATAGTTTAATAACAATGATTTAGTTTGATGAATTGTTTTGAAATTAGATTTATTGTAGAAACAAATTAATAATTTTTAGATTGGAGCCGGTACATGTTAGATTGGGTAAAAAATATATATATATACTAGTTATTATCTGTACTTACGGTACGAAAGCCAAAGCCTCCTCTTTGAAAACTAAACCCAAACCCTTTCCTGTGTCTCTCACACCCCATCCTCCGTGGCAGAGTCCGGATAGGATACCTGTCACTTCAAGTGACCTGCCTTAGTAGACATATTAAAAAACAAAGAAAATATAAAAAATGAACTACCAAGTTTAGCTAAAATTAAGATATAGAATATAACAAAATAAAAAAAAAATGAGAGAGAAAGAGAGAGGTGTTAATCTGGAGTGTAAATATGACCAAAAAAAAAAAAAAAGTAAGTAATTCAATAAGAGTAAAAAAAAATTTAATTCTGATGAAGGACAAGTATAATTTTTTTTTTTTATATCTCAAAAAAGGCATTGTATTATTACCCACCTTCAAAATAAATTTATCTTCTAATTTAATTCACCACTAATTAGAGGTGTTCGCATACTGTAAGATACATATCGTGCACATTTTCTGAACACGTGACAAATAGCTAGACTTTTGTAGGGTGTATCACTAGCGAAGAACTGGCAACCGCAATAAAATCCCTTGACCAAAACCCAACAAAAGAAGAATTGCAGAGGATGATTAACGAAGTCGACGTTGATGGTAATGGAACTATAGAATTTGGGGAGTTCTTGCATCTCATGGCCAGAAAGATGAAGGTAAATTAATCAGAAACTCATGAAGAAGAAGATCCCCCCCTCTCTTTTCTCTCTCTCTTCTCTCACGTATTGAAATAGACAATGTATTTACATAAACACTAAATTTAGTCCAAGTTTAGAAGTTTAAATTTTAACAATTTTTAATATTTTTGTTTGAAGTTACTAATAATAATTTTTTATGTGTTTATAAAGCAAGTTGTAATTTTTAACTACTTTTTCAACTTTTGTTGTTCGATAAAATTTTTGTCAATTTTTAGTAACTTTAATCAAATTTTGATAATTTTTAACAAGTTTTGATAGCTTTTTAATTTAGTGAGTTATTATAACTGGGTAGAAAAAAAGTTGTCGTAATTCAGTAGAAAATTAACAAAAATTGGTATTTTGTTAAACATTTAAAAGATAACTTTAGGTAATTTTCTGCTGATGTTTGCCCCCTCCAGCCAGGGCCTTATTTTACCCTTCAATTTTCATAAAAAAATGCCTAAATTGTGATCGTTTTTATGTCTACAGGAGAGTGAAGCCGAAGAGGAACTAAAAGAAGCATTTAAAGTTTTCGACAAGGATCAAGATGGTTACATATCTGCCACTGAGGTTCCTTTCTCCCCTACAACATATAATATAACCATATTTTATATTGACAGATCTAATAATATAATACTGCTAATAATATATTAAATTAATTATTTACATTCATATCAAAGATTTTTTTTTTTAAAATTGTACTCTTATTATTTTTTGACAGTGAATTTTTATATATGTCCTTTGCCATTTTCTTATAAATCCCACTTAATTAATTACTTGGGTTTTGGTTTGCAGTTAAGAAATGGAATGACTAACTTAGGAGAGAGGCTGACAGATGAAGAAGTAGAGCAGATGATCAGAGAGGCTGATTTGGATGGTGATGGTCAAATTAATTACGAGGAATTTGTCAGGATGATGTTGGCCGCTTAGCAGCTTGAAATAGATATATATACAAGAAAAATACCTCCTAGAAATTTACATAGACATATGTATGAGATGATGAAACGAAAGACTTCCCAAGTAATAATAATAAGGGTTGAATTGCAGATTGGCCTGTTTTCAAGTTGGGAAGGTTCATTTTCAGTTTTAATTATTGAGTAAAGCTTTCACGCGCACAAAAGTTTCTCTTATCTATATCCATTGAATAATACTAAAATCAAGATTTCTCTCTCCTCCTTTTTTTTTAC
Organism: Sideroxylon spinosum; assembly: GCA_003260245.2. Taxonomy (NCBI): domain Eukaryota; kingdom Viridiplantae; phylum Streptophyta; class Magnoliopsida; order Ericales; family Sapotaceae; genus Sideroxylon; species Sideroxylon spinosum. The sequence continues at coordinate 14,323,066 of QLOD02000029.1, read as the reverse complement.
TCTCATCCTACCGGATATAGTTCTTTACCGTCATTTCCCCTTTTCATCTATTTACAGAATTTGAATTTATTTTTAAAACAATTTTCACTATATTTCTCTCTTCACCCGACATGAATTATAATAAAAGTTTCATTAAAGGAGGGTTAAAAAAGTAAAAATAAAAAAAATATGAAACTCAAGAGTCATTCCTCTCTCTTTACGTAATACTCCTGCTCATCACCTAAAATAAAAGTTTCATTAAATGGGAGTTAGAAGGAGAAAAAAAAAAATGAAACTCAATCATTCCCTTATCTCTTTACACAGTTTTCATCTGAAATGAATTATAATAAAAATTACATAGTATTTCCACTCATCACCTAAAATGAATTATAATAAAAGTTTTATTAAAAGATGGTTAGAAAAAAAAAACAAAAAAAAAAAATAAAAATATGAAACTCAATAGTCATTCCTCTCTCTCTGCATAATACTCCCACCCATCACCTAAAATAAATTATAATAAAAATTTTATTAAAGGAGAGTTAGGGAAAAAAAAAACCAAAATAAAAATATAAAACTCAATAGTCATTTTTTTTTTCAAAATTCCATTCTCTCTCTCTGTGCACAATACTCCCGGCCATCATTTGAAATAAATTGCAATTAAAATTTTATTAAAAGAATGTTAGAACTTAGAAAGAAAACAAAAATAACTCAAAGGAGGGTTAAAATTACCATCATAAAAAAAGGAGGGTTAAAAAAAAACCATCACCCGAAAAAGGAGGATTGGGGAAAAAAAAAACAAAACAAAAATAAAAATGTGAAACTTAAGAGTCATTTTCTTATCCAAATTCTTCTCTCTTTTCACAGTACTCCCGTTTACTACCTAAAATGAATTATAATAAAAGCTATATTATAATAGAAGTTTCATTAAAAGAGAGTTAGAAAAAAAAAAAAAAGTAAAAATATGAAACTTAAGGGCCCTATTCTTATTAAAATTCCTCTCTTCCTCTCTCTCTCCAGTACTCCCGCCATCACTTGAAAAATTTTTGGGTTTCTTCTCCAATTTTCTCTCTCTCTACATATACCTGTTTATACTATAATACTAAAACTATGTAGTGTCTATCTCTTTTTCTTTTTCATTCTCATCCTACGTGACATGCCTACTTGCTCTTCGTTCTCTTTTTTTCTTTTTTTTTTTTAATTCTTTTTTATAGAATTTTGATTTTTTTAAACAAATTCCTCTATCCTCTCTATCTACTAATAAGTTTAGTTAAATCTCTCCTCTTTCTTCTGCTCATAAGTAATAATAAAAGTTTCATTAAATCTCTCTCCCTCTTTCTCTAGCATCAAAAAAAAAAAATCAAAAATCAAAAAAATGAAACTAAACAGTCATTTTCTCTCTCATCTCTCTACACAATAAAGTCATTTTCTCTCTCATAGTAGTAGTAGTAGTAATAATAATAATAATAACAATAATAATAATAATAATAATAATAATAATAATAATAATTTCATTTGATTTCTCCTCTCTCTTCCACCCAAAAATAATAATAAAAGTTTCTCTCCGCCCTTTCTATGCATTACGCCTATCACAAGAATGAATCCATTACCGAGAAATGAATAATAATAAAAGGTTTCATTTGAAAGGGATCATAAAAAAATCAAAAATGAAAAAATAAATTCAAGAGTTATTTTCTTCTTTAAATTCCTTTTACACACACCCAGACATCACTTGAAAAATTTTTTGGATTCCTATCACTGGAAATAAATAATAATAAAAGGTTTCATTTAAATGGGTCATAAAAAAATCAAAAATCAAAAAATAAAACTCAACATTCATTTTCTTTTTCAAATTCCTCTCTCTCCACACGCACCCATCCATCATCTGAAAAAACTTTTTGGGTTCTCCTCTTCATAAGTTTTTCTAATTTCCTCTTTAGATATCAAAAAAGTAACAGGTATATTATTGCATACATATTACTCCATATATATTAGTGTATAATTTGATTCAACCAATGCTAAAATACCAAATTCTTCTTTTGCAAAAAAAAAAAAAAAAATCCTTTAACTCTCTCACCCAAACCTATACCATTTTAAAAAAATCTCTCAACTGTACTCTCTTAACTTTCATCGAAATTAGTTTCAGATTTGCTTTATTATTAGATTTTTCATGCATTGATCTAACAATTAGAGCAAGATTTTATCTAGTAAAATTAAGGTAAATCTGAAATTGTTTGTTCAATTAGATTCTAATGACATTTTTATTTTTTTATTTTTTTTTATCTATCTATTTTGACATGTAGATTTATGACTATTAAAATTTCTTAACATAAAAGACTACTTTAATTGTTTTAATGTTAATAATTTAAAAAAATTTATATTGCTTGAGCATCCCACAAGTCACCACTAGTTCATCACTTGAAACTTTTGATTCCCCTCTTTTTTGTAAGTTTTTCCAATTTCTTCTTTAGATTACAGGTATGTTGTTATATATATATATATATATATATATATATATATTATAACATGTATATTAGTGTATAGTTTGTAACTTTTTTTCTTTTATTTTTTATTTTATTAAATATGAGATCTGCTTTCATTTCTTCCTTATTACTTAGCCTGGTATATATATACACACTTATCGTCCGGATATCGCACGGGTCAATACTAGTATGGTAATAGATTAATGTTTCAAGTAAGTTATACTAAAATTGTAACCAAAAAAAAAAAAATCAATTTATAGTAGTCTTTTTCTTTATATTTTTATAAAATTCAATAATCACATTGATGAACTTTTTTTTTTTTATGATGATGATGGTGATCAAATACAGAACAGAGAAACAAAGAGAGAAAAGAAAGAAACGCTAGAGCAGGGAAACTCAAGCTAGCGGGGGGTTGGTACGTGTATAGGCCGTGGTGGACTATGATAGAGTAAATTTGGGTTCAAAAAATTATTTTTTGTAATAATTGTATAAAATATTTTAATTCAGTTATTTATAATACAGTTTATGGATTTGATAATAGAAACGGATACGGCAATAGAAATGAAGAAGGGAATGATATTTTGGAGTTTGCAGTTGCTTATGATCTAATGGTGACGAGCACATTTTTTAGGAAGAGAGAGAAAGATTTGGTGACTTATAAGAATGGTTACTCAAGGACACAGGTTGACTTCTTTTGAACTAAGAAAAGAGACCGTTTAACTTGTAAAGATTGCAAGGTTATACCAGGGGAGAGCTTGACCTCCCAACATAGGTTGTTGATCATAGATGTGTAGCTCCAAAGGTGGACTAAAAAAAAGAAGTTGTATAGATACTCAAGGACTAAATGGTAGAACTTGAAAGGTGATAAACAATTAGCATTAAGGGAAAGAGTACTAAAAAAAGACATTTGGGGGGTAAATGTATGTGCAAATAATATGTGGGATAAGGTAGCAGAATGTATTGGGAGGGTAGGGAAAGAAGTCTTAGGAGAATCTAAAGGGGGTGCTCCAGCACAGAAAGAGGCATGATGGTAGAATAAGACTATCTAAGATAAGATAAGAGTTAAAAGAGAGCATTTTAAATCATGGCAAAAGGATCGAAATGAAGTGAACTTGGAGAGGTATAAAGAAGCAAAAAGAGAAACCAAAAAGGCAGTTAGTGAGGTAAAGACAAAGGCATATGAGGAGCTAAGAGAAACCAAAAAGGCAGTTAGTGAGGCAAAGGCAAAGCATATGAGGAGCTATATAGGCGACTCGATACTAACGGAGGCGAAAGAGAGATATTCAAGCTTGCAAAATCCAGAGATAGGGACCAAGGACTTTAACCAAGTTAAATGTATTGAGGATAAGGATGAAAATGTGTTAGTAAAGGAAGAGGAGATAAAGGAGCATTTAAAGAATTACATCTACAAGTTATTTAATAAAAGCAGTTGTAGTGACATACAATTGAGGCCGCTTATCCCTTCTAGGGAAGAATTGAATCATATGTTTTGTAAGAGAATCAGTAGGGATGAAGTAAAAGAAGTACTGAAAATGATGAAGAATAGGAAAGTGGTTGGGCCAAATGGTATTCCTATTAAGGTTTGAAGGTGCTTAGAGAAGGATAACATAAGTTGGTTGACAAACCTTTTTAATGTAGTGCTAAAGAGCAAGAAGATGCCTGATGTATAAAGAAAAAATATCCTTATATACAAGAACAAAAGAGATATCCAGAATTGTGCAAACTACCGTGGGATTAAATTGATAAGTCATATGATGAAATTATGGGAGGGAGTTATTGAGAACAGACTACGAAGGACAACAAATGTTTCAGAGAATCAATTTGATCTCATGCCTGGGAGATCAACTATGAAGACTATCTTTCTCCTGAGGAGGTTAACGGAACAATATGGAGAAGTTCAAAAAGATTTACACATGGTATTCATTGATTTGGAGAAAGCCTATGACCGGGTCCTTAAGGAGATTTTATAGAGAGTATTGGAATAAAAAGAAGTGTGTGTCGCATATATTGTGGTGATAAAGGACATGTATGATAGAGTCGTGACATCTATACGGATGACTGGCAGAGAGACTAAGGAATTTCTTATCACAATTGGTCTACACCAAGACTCAGTGTTAAGCCCGTACGTGTTTACCCTTATGGTAGATGAGATTACAAGACATATTCAGGATAAGGTACCGTGGTATTTGCTATTTACAGACGATATTGTTTGAGACGAGAGAAGGAGTGAATGCTAAGTTAGAATTGTGGCGGGAAACATTAGAGACAAAAGGGTTTAGGTTAAGTCGATATAAAATAAAATATATGGAATTCAAGTTTAGCCAAAGTAGGACAACTGGTAGTATAGAAGTAAGTTTGGCTACACATAAGATTGTAGAGAAAGAAAACTTTAGGTACCTTGGATCTATGATGCAACAAGATGGATGGATTGATACTGATATAAGTCATAGGATTTAAGATGGGTGGACCAAATGAAGGAGTGCTTGGGGGGTTTATGTGATCGGAAAGTCCCCTTCAAGGTGAAAGGAAGTATTATAATATGGCGGGAAGACCAGCGCTATTATATGGATCAGAGTATTAGGCAGTAAAGCATAATCATGTTCAGAAGATAGCAGTTACGGAGATGAGAATGCTAAGATGAATATGCGGGATCACAAGGAGAGATAGGATTAGGAACGAGGAGATCAGGGGCAAAATAGGAATAGCACCGATTGAAGATAAAATGAGAGAAAATCGTTTAAGATGGTTCGCCATGTTAGAAGGCGTCCAATAGAGGTATCCATTAAAATGTATGAAAGTATAAAGATTATCAGGAGTAGGAGAGGGAAAAGGAGACCTAAGAGAAGTTGGAAAGAAACTATTAAACATGACCTTACCTCTATGGATATAACAGAAGATATGGCCCTAAACAGATTTCATTGGTGTCGTCAAATCCATATAACTGACCTCACCTAGTGTGAAGATGCTTGATTTGGTTTGGTTTATTTATAATACAATTTATTACTTAATTGTAATTAATTTTAATTTCTTGTTCATAGCTTAGGACAAAAAAAAAAAAAAGCCCAATTTAAATATTATTTTGATAGAGAGTTGCTCAGTAGTGTTAAGTTGAGTACTTGTAAATGGTGAATCCCCAACTAAAATTGCCCAACATAGCCATAAAAGTAATTTTTAATTCTAACCATTAACCTAGAGAAAAATTATAGAACATATATATGATTGTGAAAATAATTTTTAATTATAATATTATTATGCCATTAAACTCCGATTTCGGCCCATAAGAAACATCAGGCCTAAACTTATGTAAAAGCTCATTTCATGGGTAATTGATTTTTAGAAAATTATTTTTAAGTCATACTTTGTAGTCTTTTAAGTTTATTAGTTAGTCCAAAAAAAAAGTATTGCTTTTAAATCGTTTTTGTGTAGAAAGTTTTGTAATTAGGTCATACTTTTGAATAGGTCCTACGAGTTTTTTTTTAAATATAGTTTCTAATATACCAATAATATCATTTATTTCTATAATTACGAGATAGGAATGACATGAATATAGAAAGTATCGTAGGAAATCATATTTCTTCCTTTTTTTTTGTTTTTCTTTCCTTATTTTCAGTTTCATTGTTTGCAGTTTTAATCATGAAGATTCATTAATGAAACCAAAAGCTATTTGCAAATATCGTTTCTAATCCATGAAACTAAAAACTACAAACTATTCAAAGGCAAAGAGTTGGATTAGATTAAACTTTCTCTAGTTATGGAACCCATTACTCATAATTGTTTTGTGCTAGTTTTGATAGCCACTATTGTGGTTCACATGGCATGAATGTAAGATTTTTTTTTTTTTAAATTATTCCTATTAGTGTTATTATTGTGCTACTATATATATGTATGTATATAAAGAAATTAAAAAATAATAATTAGTGGAATCAATCATGATCATGACTATAGAAATCACTTTTTGCATACCAAAATAATACTATAAAAACCTTAGATTTGAAAAATCAATCAAAACCGGAAATATTACCGGTACTTTTTATCATATACCAAAACAGTACCACAAAAACCTCGCATTTGGAAAGCCAATTAAAAATCCAAAACAGTACCGATACTTTTTGTCATACATCAAAACATTACCATAAAACCTCGCATTTGATAAGCCAATCAAAAACCCAAAACAAACCATAAAACCTTGCATTTGCAAAGTCAATCGAAAAGACGAAATAGTATCGGTACTCTTTCTCATATTGAAAAATAGTACCCTAAAACCTTACATTCGCAAAGCCAATCGAAAACACGAAACAGTACCGATACTATTTCTCATATGCCAAAACAATACCACAAAACTGTGTATTTGAAAAGCCAATCAAAAACACTAAACAGTACCACAAAAATCTCGCATTTGAAAAGTAGATTGAAAACACTAAACATTACCACAAAACTTCATATACCAAAACAGTACCGGTACTTTTTCTCATATACTAAAACAGTACCAAAAAAAATTGATTGAAACTATGTGATATGTTTATTTAAAACTTAGGATTGATTGATCTTTTTCCCCCCCTCCAGAAATCTAGTTTCTTGCTTTGTAAAGAATATGGAAAGTCGCGGAAGTTTTCTAAGAGATAGGCGTCCACTCTTTTCGGGTAAAACTGGCAGTTTCAAAATGTAAAGAATATGGAAAGTAGCTAAAGTTTTGTTAAGTGATAGGCGTTGACTTCTTTCAGGTAAAACTGACAGTTTTGAAATGTATTAAAAAAACGTACGATGTCTTTTTTTGTCTTTTTGTTACATATGTGATTTATTTACAAACAAATTTTTTTAGTATAACAAAAATATTTATAAGTCTATAATTGGGGCCACTAAATTTCCTTCCTTTTTATTGTCCAATCCTTTGAAAAATAAAGTTAAACTGGTGTGGCAACTCAGCCTGAACTGCATGATAAGTTCTAGTTGGTTACTAAAAAAAACTTATACTTTTCAATTCTTTTTTCATTTATTTGTCTTTTATAGTTTACAAATAATAATAATAATAATAATAATAATAATAATGTAAGCCAGTAATTTAAAGAAAAAAACTAAAAAAATTGGAATTATCAAAAATCGTTAGTTTCCAGACGGAAACTTATGTAATAATAGTGACGATCTTGCAAGGTTAAGGGGTGTTTGAAATTCCAAATAAGTTTAAAAATTTTAAAACTTTTAATTGTTTCAAACTTAAAAAAATTCAAAATTTTTTAAAAATTTATCAAAATCCATTGGAACAAATTATCAGTGCAATTCAACTAATTTTGACAGATTTTTTAAGAAGTTAAACTGATATTTTTACGTAAAAGTTTCACAAATTTCGAAAGTTTTCATGATTATTCATTAAAATTTTAACAACTTTATATCAAGTCAAATATACATATCTAACAATCATTTTAAAACAACTTTTTATATGCTAAATTCTGAAAAATTTTATTTCTGGTAATTTTTAAATTTTTTTTACATTTCAAACGGTCTCTAAATTCTTAAAATTTTGCCGACTACAGTTTTTTTTTTTTTTTTTTTCTTCTTCGAATCATTGGGAGATATTTTTGTGATTTGTTATGTTATTTTAATTTTGTAATTTTATTATTATTAAATTTAAAATATTTTATTACATAACTATGATAAGTTCTGGGTTCGAACGTAGTTGACTACACCGATGACTTGTAACCTCGCTGCCCACGTTGTGACAACATTCGTCAATTAAGAGTTGGAAAATTTGACAAAGCTGGTAGCTACCGTGCAATATAATACGGAAAGGTGCATTGAAACACGCATTTCGGTGATTTGCAAAGGCTTTTAAGGGCAAAGCTGCGGCAAATTTTCGACAATGCAAAGCAGAAAAAGGAAGGTTGACGTTCAGTCGACTGGCAGCAAATTCCGAAGTCGTCGAATAAAGTTTAACGGCCTGAATTTATTTATATATTTTTAAATTAAAATATATAAATAAATTAAAATTATTAAATTATAATTTAATGGTTTAAGATTGATATTCGAGACAGATCTCGGAGAACTTTGTTAGCTTCTCAAGTCCTATTAAAAAAAAAAAAAATGTTACAATTAGGCTTCTGTCAAAGCGAAAATTTTTAATAATTTTTGATTTTTTTCAAAAAAAGTTAATAGATAAATTTTTTTTATATTTTTAGTAAAATAGTTATAAACTTTTCAGTAAGTTTAACGATTTTTTGGTATTTGATAAAAATTTTAAATACTTTTAAATTAATTTAGAATGAAATAACTATTATAGTCCAATCAACTCAAGAAAAGTTGATATTTAATTAGGGTGCTAACTTAAAAAATTATTTTTTTTCCACCAAAAGTAATCTTATTGGCTTGAAAAATATGTAAAAATATTTGTCATCTTAGATTTTTAAATTTTAAAATTAAAATTAAATGATTTCTAAATACGCGTTAAAAAATTATGACTCGCCGCCCTGAGGATGCTCGTTAGAAGGAATCTATTGCTCATAGTTTTAAAAAACAAAAAATAGTAATAATTATAAAACTCATGTTGGGGCGAGGGTCGTGATCAAGTGATCCATCCCTTGAATTTTGAAAGTAAAATTATGGCGTTCCTAATTTTAAAGGTGAAATTACTAAAATTCTTACTTTTGTATTTTAATTTATTATATAATTAATATTAACTTAATTTTTTTAAATATAAAAAAGAACTTAAAAGAATCAAGGCAATATATATATATATATATATATTTGTGTGAAATAAAGTGCATTTTCAAATTACATCACTAAATATTTTTGTAAATAATATCAGTAAATATAATATATAGCGTAATAAAATTTTAAATAATAAAATTAAATAATAATTATAAATTTTGCTAACGTAGAATGTCATAGGTAAATTTTGGGGAGATGTTAAAAAATTTCAATTAAACCAATAAAGTGTGCAAAATATTTTTACTAATTTAACCTTGGAAGTAGTTAAACTGGTAAAATTGTGGATTTATTCCTCAGTGGTTACAAATTTATATCTCTTCAAAATCCACTAAAGGTTCACCTGAGTGTTAATTTCAGAACTTCTAAGAATTAGTCGAGATGTATACATATTGACTCAATTCCTTAAGTCATTCAGAATAAAAATTTCACTAACCCAATATTCAATTTAATTATAATAATTTTTTTGTAATAAACAAGATCATTTTCTTCTTGTCTTAATTTTTTAACACCACCAATTTTTCTAGAACTAGCTTCGTAAACGAGCTAGGTCGAATTTGACCTGCTCCTTGACCTGGGGTCCACTTGACCCACTAGTGACCCGCCCCAGCCGCCCCTCTTCTTCCTTAGGTGAAGTCAGGTCAAGCTAGGCTCACCAATCCCTGTTTTAACTGATTCAATCTATTTTTTTAATATTTTTTAATTTTTAAAGTAAATAAAATAGAAAATAAAATTCAAAAAAACACATTGAAATAATTATTAACAAAATAAAAATTTATTAAATAACAAGTATTTACATAATTAACATTAAATTTAAAATTACAAATGTAGAGTTATAAAAAAAAAAAGATAGAGTAATAAATATATGCATAACTTCACGTCTTATACATCCCAATTAGGTTGGCACCTATAAGAGTGATTATCATTTGTAAATATTATTCTATCTATGTATCATTATCGTTTATCATTAGATCCACCAGTGCATTCTTCGTTTTCACCAAAATATATTGTATCAAAGTCAAGGGTAAAATACCTTTTTTCGGGGCCTTCTTGTTGTCTGTTTTCAGCGAGATACTAATCTTGTAAATACATTAAGGCCTCCGTTGTCGGAAGGGCAAATCAACTTCTGAATTTACTGATAACGTTCTACTTGCACTAAACGTTTACTCAGATGCTAGATAGAAACTGGAAATGCTAGGACATCACATATTAACGCTAAAAGGACTGGAAACTTAGACTGTTGTCCATTCCACTAGTTTAAAAGATTGAAGCTATCTTTACGTTCTATTGGAGACGTACCCAGATAACGTTGCAAGTCAGATGAAGATAAATTGTTACTCGCTAATGAATCTATCTGTCGAGATTTCATTCTTCCCCAAAGGGAGGTATTACCAAAGTCACGATGATATAATATCGTTGTGAGGATAATTGTTTGGGCAGTTGTACGATTAGTATTAATCTAACCCATTACCGCTTGCATTTTCTCTTTAATATTATTTAATTATTCATAGGTAATTTCAGGACCATATATCATCTCTAGTAATTGAAACAAAAAAAAGGGGATCTTTTTTATATTTAAGGTCTAAAATAGTGACAATACCCAAATGTATAAGAAGAGTTAAAATATTTATCAAAAATTTCTTTGACTATAACGACCATAGCAGTATAATATTTTTGAACAATATATATTTTGAAAATTTTATCAATTAACCTTAATTGATAAACAACGGTGAAAGAGGTAGGATAATAAATCTCACGAAATATTTTAGTATCAATATTAAAAACATGTAAAAATATTTTTATAAAAAATTGCATTTCAATCAATGGGTTCAATTGGATCTAAACCAATAGCTTGATTACTTAAAATAAATAAATCAATTATTTTTTGATACTTAATAGTAACTTTTGACGTAACACTGGTTGAATTCCATCTTATATTAATTTCTATAGGTGACTTTCTAGTTTTAAACCAATTTGATTATATATGGCCCCAAAAAATGAATTCTTTTTGGAGAACTTATAGTACAAACTATACCTTGTTTTATTTTAACAATAGAAGATTCATGAGTATCCAATCTATCTTTTATAATTAAATTAAATATAACGCCCATAAATTAATAAACCCTTTTAGGCAAAGCATTAAATAAGTAATTAAACAAACATCATTATATAAAGTATTATCTAAAGTAATAAAAAATATTTTTCTACATAATTTCCTTATTACAAGTTCATCAAAAATAAGTTCCCCAACAGTAAATCCATTGAAGGATTGCTCAGATAATTTATATAAAATTGTGCATTTATTTAATTTTTAATTTTTATCAATATAATATGCAGTTATGCAAAAATATTCAATATCAGGCAAGAATTCTACATATCGGATGTCAAGCAAACATTTTCTTCAAAATAGTTAAAATAATTTTTAATTCATCTTTTTTTTTTTTTGCTTCAAAATCTCGAAAAACTTTATTTTTTAAAGTATTTCTTGAAAAACTGTGATATTGTGGTGTAAAACTATCAAGAATAAATTATTTAAAAATTTGGATTTTCACTCATTGTAAAAGATTGTTAAATAATAAATCTAATTAAATTATTTTATATTCTTATAGGGTAAAAGAAAAATTAAAGTATCCTCTTCATTACCTAATTGAGTTCATATAGCACGTGAAAAATATTGATCAATTACAGAATTAACGCAGTAATCATGTTGGTAATTTCTATTTAAATATCTTTTCAAGTGATTAGCTTCAGAAGTAATCATACCATCTAATGAATCACCATAAATATTGCATTTAAACTTTTACATTCTATCATCGTGTGGAATTTGAGTAAAAAAGTCATATGCTTTTGAAGAGGCACGCTATTGGCTGTGCTGCGATGATGATGTACCAACATCACTACTTGTGCTAGTAGGTGTTGGAATTGGTGGTGGTGATACAAATTTGTTTCATTTATTCTTGAGAAGGAAAAGATATGAGTCATCACTCTCCAAATCAAAAAAAAAAAAAAAAAAATGGAAGTCTCTAGGATCCATTTGAAAAAAATAATTTGATGAAAAAATTAAAGTATGCAAATTAAAAATATATATATGTGCAAATCAAAAAAAAATTAATTACTAACTTAGAATAATTTGAAGAATTGAAGCATTTGATCTTTAAATCTTGATTTTAAATTTGACAAAATTGTATGCGTTTGAACACAGTTTAAGAACACTTGAGACTTTCTAACTTGGTAATGATAATATAGAAATTTGAGAAAGAATTAGAGTTTTTAGAGTGTTAGGTGAAATAGGTTAGTGGGATATTTAATGGAAGTTTGGAGAGTTTTGTAATAATTTTTAGGAGGGGTTTTGTAAGTAATTTTTTTTTTCTTTTTTACCGGTGGTTGCCCCATCGGTTCTCTGCCAGCCAACGGACCAAAACGAAAAGGAAATAAGGAAAAAAAAAAAATGCCAACGGGTCAAAAGGGAAAAAAGAATTTTAAATTTATCCCCCAAACGGTCAGTGAGACGGGAGAGGGTGCAGATCTCGAGCCAGGGATGAGACGGGCAAGTGGGTCGGGGCCGACCCAAGCTCGGACCTGAGGGAGCAGGGTTGAGCCAAGATGGGGCTATACGGACTATCGGGGTGGGGCAGGCCAGGCCGGGACAACCGTGACCCGCCCCTTTTATTAGAAGCAAACATTTCAACCGTGACGCGACAGGCTGTGGTATCATTTATGTTTCATAAGCTCGCTCCGTGCTGGGACCACATATTTTATTCTGAAGAAAACGCGGAACGCGGGGTGATGGCTTTCTATTAAAGAACCAAACAAACACAACCAAACAAAGCAAAAAAAAAAAAAAAAGATGAATGAGATTCTAAACTTGTAAACTTTACCTTCTCTTTTCCTCTACTTTCTCTTCTCGTGCGCATTGGGCAACACACTTTATACTCCTGGACATCTCAACTCACTCTTTCCTCTTTGTTAGAAAGTTAAGTTTTTGTTTTCTCTTGAGTCTATTTGAAGCAAGACTTTGATAAGGGAAAAAAAAATAAATTATATACATATCTAGAGAAAATAGAAAAACAATATAAAATCTCATACGGATCAAAAAAAAAAAAAATGTTATAAATAAAAGATATCCATCAACTAATTATTTTTTAATTTAATTAATTTTCATTTTATATATTTTTTATATATTTCATCACAAACAAAGGTGAGGAGTGATTATGAATTTTCATTTCTTTTTTGACAAAATTTTGATTCAAGTATAATTTTATAGTGTGTTTAGAATAAGAATTTGGTGAGAAAAAAAAAAAAAAACAAATTGAATAGGAAAAGAGAAAGATAAAAGCAATCGCGATTGTGTAATTACATGTGTTTTGGTGAAATTTTAGCTTACAACATAACCTTGACATCCAAGATTCTCCAACGGTAAGGGATTGTTTAGAGTAATCCAAAAAAAAAAATTATAGAATTTGATAAAAATCGTAAGTTCGTAATTTATGAATTAAGATAAAAAGTTAAAAATTTTTAATAATTTTTGACGAAATTTAGAACTCCAAATAAAGAATAAGTTTTCACAAGATCCTACACAAACATGAGATGGCTGTCCAATAGACAAACTTTTTTTTTTTTTTTTTTTGGGGGTCTTTCGAAGGCTGTATTAGCCAATATTCTTGTGGCTTAACGTGGGTTTGAGGTGTTAGATTTGACAAAAAAATGTTCAATTTTTTTATTTTTTAACTTTCTTAAACTTTTATCAATTTTTATTTTTTTTTTGAAAAATACAGCAAGTACTCAAAAATCTAAAATTCGTCTACTTTTTAGTTTTTTTTTTTAATCAAAATTTGGTACTCCAAATAACTACTTATTAGTAAAATCTCATTGACTCCTTGAAGTGCCTCTTAATTTATCAATTTAAAAAAAAAAAAAAGAATTAATTACAATTATGTTAAAAAGTTTAATAATTTTCATTCATTTAAAAAGAAAAAAGAGAAAGGTTAACTAATTTTTTTTAAACCAATATGTGAGTTTTCTTATTTTAATACATTTTTTGTGGTATTTTCTTAAAACCATGATTAATAACATATATAAAAACTACCATATGAATAAACAAGTAAATTTTGATGAAAAAAAGTAAAATATTTAAAATGAAAAAAAAAAATCTTAGCCTAAAAAGAAAGTCTAAGGTGAAAAAATAAATAAATAAATAAAGGGAGTTATTTGCAATGGCACCCTTAGCAGAAGTTATCAATTTCGTTTCGCTGTAACCTTTCAAAAAAAAAAAAAAAAAATAGTTCGTTTTGCTGTACAGCATCCCATCTGTTGGAAGGACGTCAACCTCGTACATGAGCTGCTTAATCGAAACGCATGACGAATATGGTTATTATTAAGCGTTATATGTTGATTGATCAATTACCCTGATCTATAATATTGTTTGTGTTTGGAGTTTTAAAAATTATTAAAAATTTTTAAAATTATTTATTTTTTATATCATTATACAAATTATAATTCATAACTTTTATTAAAATTTATAATTTTTTTAACTTTTAAGCGCCTCAATTATTACAGATCAATATGTATTAGACGATAGACCTTAATTATTCTATTTTTCCTTCCTCTAATTAAATAAATAAATAGGATTATTTACAAAAGTTAAGATTGCTGAAAATACTGAACCAAGCAAGCACCCACAGAATTATTAACTTAAAGCCAGGAATAACGAGGAAACCTTTTCTCAGGGAGAAAAACCTCTTATTAACAAATCATACTATCAACGGGTTATAAGAACCTACTTGAATTCTCTACGAATCACTCGCACAAATCCTTTCACGATCTTGCTCGAATCACTCGACTAATCATACAAGTAGGCTTTCTGCTTGGCACAGAAAGTACAAGGAGAATTGAACAAACTGTTGTTAGAGAAGGAATATGAAAACCCTCCAGAATAAAATCTCTCTCTAGCTCTCTATATTATATTCCCCAAGACCACTTATTTATTTAAGTCAGGGTCATATAAATAGAGTTATATAAAGTTGCACTAGATTGACATAAAAAGAAACAATTACGGATAAAATTTTCAAAACTCGATCCTTCGAGCATCCTGCACTTTGAGGTTGAAGTCTCGAGCATCCATCTTCCTGCCTGCAGGCCTTACTGTTTTGGAACCGTCATAGGGGCGAACCCATGCGCTCCCCGCAAGCTCCCATCGAGCATGGGGCGAACCCTCGTGCTCTCAGTGTCCTGCCTACGAGGTCTTGGCGAACCCTCGTGCTCCAAGTGCCCTGCCTGTAAGGTGTACTGGTTGTTCCTCCGTGTGTTCTGCGTGTGCCAGATTTGACTTCTGTTTTGTTTAGACTTGTATATGATTGGAAGTTTGGCACTTTAGGAAGCTTGTTGTCTTTAGAAAACTTGATTCACTTGTATCTTTCTTTCATATTTATCTTGATTCATAGCAATCTTCTTTCCATATTTATCTTTTTAAGTATTTGATTTGATTTATCATAACAAAAACTTTACAATTTCAATGTATAGTTTGTGAGAAGGTTCTTGTATGTTGTTTATCACTGTTATGTCTCTTTTTTAGCTCTTGTTTGGAATATCAAATTTCGGTAGAAAAATAAAATCTAGTTAAATTTTGGATTGTTAGGTATTTGGTTTATTTTTTAAGAGAGGAAAAAAAGTTAGTAAAAGTTATTTTTTTTGGTATGAAAAAACTTTAAAAAATTAGGAAAGATTAATTTTTTATTTTATTAAATTGGACACTTCAACTATGTTTGGTGTAACAAAAAGTGAAATAAAATGAGATAATTTGTAAATCTGTAATTTGTATAATAAGATAAAAAGTAAATAATTATTAAAGATTTTTAAAATTTTTTAATACTTATTGGTACACCAAACGTGTCCTAAAAGAAAGAAAATAATAAGAGTTCATTCAAATTCATACTGGATAAATTTTAGGGTCATTTTACCTACCCTTAGGCTTAGGTATCGTTTAACATTTTGTAATTGGTAACTCAGATACCAACTATTAATTTTTTGATTTTTTTAAAATTATCAAAGTTACCCTGTTATCTTTTAATCATTTTTTTAAACTTTCAAATGCAAAAAGATAAATTAATAAAAAGTTAAACAACTACCTATCAAAAAGTTAATTTTTTTTAAAACATAAAAAAAAAACTAAATTTTTAGTAGAATAACTACCAAAATAAAATAAATTTTTTTTCTTCCCATGCAATACTTTAGCATGCCAATTCTTGTACAAGACTCTCAAAGACTCAGAAAAGCAAGTCCATTGCTTAAGAATATGGCAACTTATTAATAGCGATAGCACCGACCCCATGTGAGTAAGAAAGAAGCAGGAAGAAGAGATGAGGAATGCTCTTACAAATTTCGCAAAGAGAGAGATCTTTTTTTGTCAGAACATGTACTTACATCCTATTAACTTAGACAGCTCGAAAAACAATGAAAAAAAAACGAAAAATTTAACTTCGAGTGATTTTTTTAACACTTGAAATTCACTCATCAAATCACATTATTCTAAAAATTGTATAGCAATTTTTTTTTTTATCTTTTGCATTAATTTTTTTTTATTTAAATTTGTACGAATGATTTTTTGAATCCGTTTAAATGGTTTTATGTCAGATTTTTTTGAAAGTTAACAAATTTTCAGGATTTATAAGAATGTCATCGAGGTTTTTGAAAATATTATTGAGATTTTTAATAAATTTATTGAGATTTGTAGGAATATTATGAAAGTTTGTAAGAAATTTATTGAGTTTGTAGAAATTTATTAGAATATATAAATATATATAAATTTATAGAAATTTTATGAAATATAATAAGAATAAAATATGTTAGTGAGTTTTAAATACTTTTAAAAATTTTTAGAAATTTTTAACACGTAATTCATACCTTATCTATCTTTTTTTTTTTTTTTTTTCCACCCAACTTTCTAGGCAAGCTTATGTAGATATACTAAGAGGTTGTTTGGTAGAAAAAAATTGATAGAAAAAGTACAGTAAAAATATAAAGATTTGATATAAAAATGATAAGTGATAAAATTTAATAGAAAGACAGTACAAACCTTATGTAACTTTTGATTTTTTTATCGTGGCTATAAATACTAGTATTTTTTTAAAGAATGTAATTGACAAGGTAGGCAAAGTCTCAAAATTTCAGCTATAGTTGGAGCTCTTTGTCCCTTGCTTGTGCCTCTACTAGTTCATCGACAAAAATGTCAATAAAAAAGCAAAACCGCCCTTCCGATTCGCTTTCCGTCGTCATCCCTAATGTTAATAGGACTCGAAAGAGATGGAGATTTGCATACGCCGTCATCTATTCCGTTCGAGCAATCGCTAGAGAAATTCTAGCCAAAACAACTCACACAGTCCTCGAAATCAAACCAAGCCCAACCACCAACACTTCTACAACTGGTGACCACCATTTCCCAAACCTCAACAAAGAAAGCCTCACAAAGTTGGTGAAGGAGAAAGACCTCAACGTCCTCGCCCAGCTCGGCGGAGTCGACGGCGTCGTTTCCAAACTCGAAACCAACCCCGGCAACGGAATTAGCAACGGGGACGACTACGAGGAAGACATTAAGAGGCGACGAAGGGCGTTCGGCTCCAACGCGTACGAACGGCGACCCCCGAAGGGCTTCCTCTATTTCTTCTTTCAAGCTTTTAAAGACGCCACCATCGTTATCCTCCTTGTCTGCGCCGCCCTCTCCCTCGGCTTCGGAATCAAGGAAGAAGGGATTGAAGAGGGTTGGTACAACGGGGGGAGCATTCTGTTCGCCGTCGTTCTGGTTGTGGTGGTTTCGGCGGTGACCAACTCCGGCCAGTCGAAGCAGTTCGATAAGCTGTCGAGAGTCAGTGGGAATATTCAGGTGGAGGTGGTAAGGAACGGGAGGAGGTGCCGGGTTTCTGTGTTTGATGTTGTGGTTGGAGACGTTGTGATGCTGAAAATTGGTGATCAAGTTCCGGCGGATGGGTTGTTCTTGGAGGGATATTCGCTGCAGTTGGATCAGTCGAGCATGACTGGAGAGAGTGATTATGTTGACATCGACCGGACCAATAATCCATTTTTACTTTCTGGTGCTAAGGTATTTTCGTCCATATATTTCAAAATTTTAAAATTTATTTGTTTATTATGATTATTATTTGTTTGAAACTAAGGGGTTCGGAGTGTTTAAAAAAAAAAAACGACAAAATAGCAAAAAAATGTGATTTGGATAATTTTTAGGCGTTTGTACACAATCATCAAACTATATTTTTCAGAGATGAAAGTGTAATTTTTTTACTTTTGCATGAGAATAATCAAGAGAAAAACCATTTCAACAAATTTTTGAGGACTGTTCCGATGAATTTTGATCAGATTTTTGAAAAGTTATTGAAATTTTTTACTTTTACCTAAGAATGTTAGAGAGAGAAACTGTTTTGCTGGATTTTACAGGTTCGTTTTGATGGATTTTGGTCAAATTTTTTAAAGGTTATTAAAAAGTTTTTGGTTTTTGTAAAAAAATTATTGGGATTTATCAAATTGTTAATGGGGATTATAAAAAATTTGTTGGAGTTTGTAAAAAATTGTTGAAATGTATAAATATATATATATATATATATATCACAAAAATGAGGAGTGCAAAATATGTTAGGGTTCGGCGAGACTATAGTAAAAAGATTTACTGTCAGTAAAAAAAAAAAAAAATCAAAGATCTAGATTTATTTACATTTTAATGATATGTGACCTTTCACATGCATATATTGTGGTCCAATTAGAATGTTTTAAGTTTTATATTTATTTTAAAAATAATTATAATTATATTACATTGAAACCATTAATTTAAATATGATCAAATCTCAACTTAAATTTTCATTTCTATAATAATTTTTTACTACAGTCACCCGGAATCTTGTGTGAAAGGTTTTAGAAATTTTTAAAATTTTTTATAATTTTTTAATACACCAAAAGTATCCTAAAAATTAGTGTAATGTAATTTGATGCTCAATTAACTTTTCTTCAGTAATTATGCTGTACATTTTTTGTTTTACATGGAGATGAAATCGGCTTGAGTATTACTATTCGTAAGAATATTGTGGCTGCATTTGAAATTTTAAAAAAGTTGAAAAGAAAACAAAAATTAGCATAAAAAAATGAGTCGTAAAATTTACGTGAGAGAAAACTAGCAACTTTTGAAATTTTTGGAACCCTTTCTAAAAAGTTGAACTCGGGATTCTGCCTTGGGTTCTAAGGTATGGTGCCGCATCATAACTGGCCCCACTGATTTGACTTTACCTTAATATAAAAATGATCGGTGATAAAATTTAATGAAAAATTTATTATCGACTATTTTTATATTAAATTTTTATATTTTTATTATATTTTTTTATTAATTTTTTTCACCCAAACATTCCATAATCTTCCTTATGAGCAGCAAATTTTATAAAATATTTTAATTTTTTTCAATTTCAAGTTTTTTATTTTATATTATAATTTTTATTCTTTATCACTTAAATCGCATCCATATCATGTAATAAAGGCTTCGTTACCAAATTCAATTTGAGAATTGAATAATGAAAATAATTGTCTAAATATGGTAAACGAGAACAACCGGTTGCTCTAAAATTAAGAATACTGTAATTTAGTGAAAAAAATGTCTTTAATCGCTAAAGGTCAATCTCTCAATTATATTTGGTAAAGAAAAGTTACTTTTTAGCAATTAAAGCTCCGTTTCATATTTAATAATTATTAAGTCAGGTATCAGTTATTAATTTTTTTATTTTTTTTCAAATGATCATATTTATTCTATTACATTTAATTTTTTTAAATATTTAAAAATAAAAATATCAAATTAATAAAAAGGTAAAAGTTAGTTATAAAAACCCAATTTTTTGTCTTTTTCGAATAAAAAAAACTAATTTTTTAATAACTAGCCACAGTTGACTACAAAAAAAACTAACATTTTTACTTCTCAAACTAAATCTAAATTTTATTTAACCAAAAAAATTTACTATCAGTGACCAATTTTTAGTAATTGGAAAAAAAATTTACTATTAACGACTAGTCTTAATTTGACTGACAAAAGTCATTATTTAGCGATTAAATTTGTACTTAGTCCGAAAAAAGTGATTATTAAAAATATTTTTTCCTTGGTTTTTATAAATTTTCGTTATTGATTTGCGTTTTTGTTTTGTTTTGTCATGCCTTTACCTTTCGAACGGTATACATGTCTTAAATATTTTTTTTTTAAGGAAGTCATCGTATATAAAAATGGTGAGTATTTACAACTAATTAATAAGTGTCAAAAATTTCACATGCCATAGAATTTAATTTTGATGATTTATTATTTGGATAATGCTATCTTTTTATTATAAATGTTCATTCATTTTTTTACAATTATTTTTATGGAAGTCAAGTTTAATAATTAACTTTTATATTTACGATAACCAGTTATACATAATGTACGTATTAATCTAAAAAATGATAAATGATATTTTTTATTAGTTATTTGAATTCTACATTATTCTTTTTTTTTTTAACTAAAATATGGTAGCAATTTCCTATAAACGTGATATATGCTATAAAAATCCCATTTGACATGATAATGACAGGTGGCCAATGGATACGCACGAATGGTGGTGACAGCAGTGGGAATGAACACCGAATGGGGCGAGATGATGAGTTCAATATCCCACGACTTGAACGAGGAAACCCCACTCCAATCTCGTCTCAACAAACTAACCTCTTCCATAGGAAAGCTCGGTTTGCTTTTCGCCCTCCTCGTCCTCGTCGCAATGTTGGCCCGATACTTTACGGGAAGCACGAAAGACGCGAATGGAAACCGCGAGTTCAACGGCAAGAGGACAAAATTGGATGACATCATGAACGCCATGGTTCACATTGTAGCCGCTTCTGTCACGATTCTCGTGGTGGCGATCCCGGAAGGTCTCCCGCTAGCCGTGACTCTCACCTTGGCTTATTCGATGAAGAGGATGATGGCCGATCAAGCCATGGTTCGGAAGCTCTCGGCTTGTGAGACAATGGGGTCAGCAGACACCATTTGTACTGATAAAACCGGAACTCTTACCATGAACCAAATGAAAGTCACCACCTTTTGGGTTGGGAAAGATGAAATTGGAGGCAACCCATGTGAAGAAATTGCTCCGAACGTTGTTGAGTTGATGTACCAAGGAGTGGGACTGAACACTACCGGGAGTGTTTACAGAGCGAGTTCGGAATCGGTGGCTGAGTTCTCTGGAAGTCCGACGGAGAAAGCGATTCTGGCTTGGGCTATTCAGGAATTGGGTATGGAGGTAGAGAGAATAATGAAGAATTATGTGATCGTCCATGTTGAGACGTTCAATTCGGAGACGAAACGAAGTGGGGTTTCGATAAGGAGGAAGGAGGACAACACAGTACTCCACGTTCACTGGAAAGGAGCGGCTGAGATTATACTGGGTATGTGTTCGAATTACTACGACAAGTCTGGGAGTATTAAAGAAATGGATGAAGGTATTGTTGATATATATCATATATCTACACTTTAGTCTCATTAAAATACATGCCCAGGACGGATTAAGGACAAAAACTGTTTCGGACTGTAACCTAGAGTCCAATCCCTTTTTAATTCAAAAATTATTTTTTAAAATTTCACCTATCTTAAATTTTTGTAATCTAAATACACTTTATTTTTAAATCTTTTATTCAGCTTAATTTTGGTTTTTTTAATTTAACATATTGTGTTTTTAAAATTTTTGTTCAATTTAGGTGAACTTTAAATTCGAAGTCCATTTTGTAAATATGTACATAAAATTTTTGTTGCATTTAGTTTCTATAAATAAGATTAATTTCTCATTGTAAAAATGTACTAAATACATATATCTTTCTTATCCTCCTCCTATCTGACAGGTACAAGAGAGGGAATTGGAACAATAATTAAAGGCTTGGCAGAGAATGCCCTTCGATGCATAGCATTTGCTCATAAAATCAAAACTTTCGAGCGAAAAGATGTAAAAGAGCAACTCAATACACAAAACTCTGGTATTAAGGAGCCAGGTCAAATATTAGATGAAAATGACTTGACCTTCTTGGGCATTGTTGGTCTAAAGGATCCATGCAGACCAGGGGTTAAAGAAGCAGTGCAACTCTGCAAAACTGCCGGAGTAAACGTGATGATGATCACCGGGGACAATATCTTCACCGCCAAAGCCATAGCCATGGAGTGCGAAATCCTCGATTCCAATCGAGGAACAATCATCACAAGCGGCGAAGTCATAGAAGGCGAGGAGTTTCGGAACTACACGCAGCAAGAGAGGATGAAACGCGCGGACAAGATCCGAGTGATGGCAAGATCCTCCCCTCTCGACAAGCTTCTGATGGTGAAGTGCCTGAAGCAGAAAGGCCAGGTGGTCGCCGTCACCGGAGACGGCACAAACGACGCGCCGGCTCTGAAAGAAGCCGACGTCGGACTCTCAATGGGGATTCAAGGAACCGAAGTTGCTAAGGAGAGTTCGGACATTGTAATATTGGACGACAACTTCTCTTCTGTGGTGACTGTTCTCAAGTGGGGGAGATGCGTTTACAATAGCATCCAAAAATTCATCCAATTCCAGCTCACGGTCAATGTAGCAGCGCTTGTGATCAACTTGGTGGCGGCTTGTTCCGCTGGTGAAGTACCCTTAACGGCAGTTCAACTCTTGTGGGTGAATCTAATCATGGACACCTTAGGAGCCCTAGCTTTAGCCGCAGAAAGACCCACCAACGAGCTCATGGAGAAACCACCCGTGGGTCGTCGAACAGAGCCGCTTATAACCAATGTTATGTGGCGGAATCTCATTTCCCAAGCCCTCTTCCAAATTACTATCCTCTTGGTGTTCCAGTTCAAGATCCAATCCGTCCTCCGCGTGAATGTGTCCGTTAAGAACACTCTAATCTTCAACACATTTGTCTTCTGCCAAGTGTTTAACGAGTTCAACGCGAGGAAGTTGGAGAAGAAGAATGTGTTTGAAGGGATACTGGAGAACAGATTGTTTCTGTGGATTGTGGGAATAACTGTTCTTCTTCAGGTGGTGATGGTGGAGTTTTTGCAGAAGTTTGCGAATACTGTGAGGTTGAATTGGTGGCAGTGGCTTATGTGTGTTGTGGTGGCAGCAATGACTTGGCCGCTTGGTTGGATTGTCAAGTCCATTCCAGTTCCGAGAAAACCATTTATGAGCTATGTCAAGTTGAAGTGCTTTAAAAATCCTCCTCCCTAGATCCTTCTCCTTGGTGTTAATATGCAATATTTAGAGAATTAATGTTTTGATATATTAGCATACCTTGTAAAATTGACATATTGCTAGTGTGTTTGTACTATGATTTACTATTGACATATATATATATATATATATCTATATATATGTATGTATGTTGTCTGCAACACGGTTGAAGACTGCTAAACTGTGAATTACGAACGAAGGGAAAAAGCAGTTGCAGACACGGAGGCCACTATGCCACCCTAAAGTTTTAAGGCCACACTTCTACCTAGGTGTATCTCACAAAAAAAAAATTGCGCATTGCCCCTTAAATATGATGATTAAGGTGTCTCTATATACAAAATTAAAATGCAAGTCCTGCACCCATTAGTTGGTTTTGCAATTTTAGGGAAAACTACCTAGTTTTGGTCAATGTATCAAAGCCTTTGTGTATTGATGTGTTTAAAAAGACGTTTTCAAAGGAAATTTTTTTACAGATCCTGGCCAAAAAAATAATATATACGACATAAATAATAAAAAAAAGTCATAGGAAAAAATTGTTAGTTAAATACTATTTTTTCTTACTGTTTGAGAAGTTAAAAAAAAATAAGTTATTAAATTTTTTACTCAAGTTTCACTGATATCTCTTTTAATTATTAATTAAAGATTTGTATAAGTGTAACTGAAAATAAATATAATCATTTGAGATTTAAATAAATTATTGAAAAACAATTAATTTGATCCGTGCATTGCAATTTAATTTTTATAGTCGGAAGAGCTACACATACACGTGTATCGCTGGATGACAGATTCAGATTTAAGGCAGCAGGCCAATTGCCAAATAATTTTCAATTTTCCCTATATGCCTTCATCTTCCAACATTTTGTAGCGAAAACAATACCTATGAGGCAACTAAGCTATACTTAGTCCGACTTCCTTGACCATCATGACAGTTGTAATACACTCGATTAGGAACAAAGCAAAGTTCAATTAAAAAACTTCAATCAAATAATTAGTTTCATGGGCCATCGTTAGTACAACTATTGTGCACCCAAGGTTAAATACCCAAGCTGATGGTCATTTTAGCCAACATCAACATAGCAAAATTTAATGTAAAAATTTTTCGAACGGCGCAGACTTAGTTTCACACCACATTAGTATTTGGATTGAAAGCTAGTAGCACAAGAGTGCACCACACTACATTTCACAAAATTATGTGAAAGCATTAAGGCACGCGACATACCTTAAGGCATACCAATAACCTAATTAATCATAAGGAGGTGTATCAAATTAGGATAAAATTAAAACATAATGGATGCATAACTACAATCTCTATGTTCCACACATACTCAATGCCAAGCCCTTATGATCGACATTGACGACACCTACTTTCATCCTAGCAGGGACCATTGTCGCCACCCTTCTCTTGTGTGTTAATGGCTAACCTTATGCTCCCTCCATAGGTTACTCATTTAATATAAATCAAGAGGCAAGTACATCGAGTGGTAGAGCTAGCAAATGGGGGTGGTGAAATGAATATCTAATCCTTCATATAAGTCTTATTGGAAATATGGAATTAATAAATGGGTGAATGAGAAATTATGTCTCAAAGATCATCCTTGATTTGAAAAGAAAAAAGGCTAAGTGGAAAGTGTATGGAAAGTGTGACATTACTTGTCCTACATTGGAAAAATGATATAAGGTTTAGTCATTTATATATAGTTACACTCTTGAGAAATGGTAACCAATAATTAGGAGCACTATGCCTCGCGCGCTTGCACAGGGGGTGCAAATCCAACGACCCGACGGAGGTCCGAAGAACTTCCGTCGTGTGCAAGCGCGCGACCTACGGACACGAATGCAGGACCGAAAAGTGGGTCTCGCCAAGAACCCATTTTTAGCCTTTGTTTTAAATTTTTTTCCAACGGTTTGCAGGTTAAATACTTGTAACAGTTATGTGATTATCAGAATTAAACTGATAATCAATACAGATTTAAACCTTGTAACTGGCAAGTTTATTATCTGTATAAAATTTCAGAACTGCTCCTCCTTCATTTGCCTATAAAAATAGACTCCCTTTTTGTTTTGAACACACCTCCGAAACAATTCACTTCTTCTCCTCTCTTTGTTTCTAATTTTCATTATAGTGTTCTGTTTGATTCAAGTTCGTCGAAAGTGTTGGAGTATTGTGTATACTTTACCAATGTTTACCGTTGTATCCTGGGAGATAGACGTTCATACCAACCTTGATCATAGGTAGAGGGGACGAATCTGTTTTAGGAAACTGTGTCAAACACAGTCTTCGGTTTTTATTTTTTTTTTCTTTCTTTCCTTCCTTCTGATAATCTGTTTTTCTTTCCCTTACTCTTTTTTCTTTTTGCTTATATATATGTATATACTGTTACTGTACTTATAATATCTATATTATAGCATTATTATTATTTCTTTTATACTGTTAAGATCAAATTATAATAACAAGTTTATCATAATTATTCTAACAGGTTCCAGTTTACAGTATTATATTTTGTTTACTGCTTAAACGAAAAAATAAATTGTTCACTGAAGTCATTTTTTTTAAATACTGATTAATTTTATTTAACATTCTTAAAACAGATTTGAACTTAAAAAAAAAAAAAAATGGTTACTGGACATGATCTTGTTAATGTGCCTACTGGAAACGAGGCCAAAGGCTCTACATCTGCATCTACAGTCCATCTGCATGGATTAACTTCTGCTCTTACGGTTCCTGTGAACCATGGTGAGAAGCCTAAAAAGTTCAATGGTTTGAAATTTAAAAGGTGGCAGCAAAAGATGCTGTTCTATCTGACCACCTTGAATCTTGCGAGATTCTTGACTGAGGATGCTCCTAAGCTATCTGAGGAAGAAACAGATATGCAAGTCATCAACATAGTTGATGCTTGGAGACATTCTGATTTCTTATGCAAAAATTATGACATGAATGGATTACATGACTCGTTGTACAATATTTATTGTGCAATGAAAACTGAAAAGGAGTTGTGGGAATCCTTGGACTGCAAATCTAAAATAGAGGATGCCGGAGCCAAGAAATTTGTGGTCGGTAAATTCCTTGATTATAAGATAATGGATTCCAAGACTGTGATCAGTCAAGTGCAAGAAATTCAAGTAGTCTTGCATGAGATTCAGGCTGAGGGAATGATTTTGAGTGAAACCTTCCAAGTGGCTGCAATTATTGAGAAGCTACCACAAGGGTGGAAGGATTTCAAAAACTACCTTAAACATAAGCGAAAGGAAATGAATTTGGAGGAACTTATTGTTAGACTTCGAATTGGAGAAGACAACAGAAGTTCTGAATGTAGAGGGTTCAATCCTACTACTGCAAAGGCAAATGTTGTGGAGCAAAGGCAAGGCTTCAAAAATAAGAAAATTGTCAAACCGAAGCTAGGCCCAAAAGGAGGAGTCTCCAAGCCAAAATTTCAAGGGAAATACTTCAACTGTGGTAAGATAGGCCACAGATATGCAGATCGTAGACCTCCAAAGAAGAATCACGAGGCAAATGTTGTGAATGAAATTGCTCAAAATATGTCAGACATAAACCTCTCTACAGTGGTTTCTGAAGTGAACCTGCTTGGGTCCAACCCAAAGGAATGGTGGATAGACACTGGTGCCACTAGGCACATATGCTCTAACAAGGACCTGTTCACTACTTTTGAACCAGTAAATGGGGTAAAAATTTTCATGGAAAACTCTGCTACTTCTGCTGTTGAAGGGCAAGGTAAGGTACTGCTGAAAATGACTTCCAGGAAAGAGCTGACTCTGAATAATGTGCTGTTTGTGCCAGAAATCCGCAAAAACCTGGTGTCCGGGTCATTACTAAACAAGCATGATTTCGTATGATTTTTGAGTCAAACAAAGTTATTTTGTCAAAGTCTGGAATGTATGTGGGAAAGGCTATGTAACTAATGGGCTTTTTAAGCTCAATGTAATGGCAATTATCAATAAGAATAATAAGTCCTTTGTTTATTTGCTTGAGTCTTCC
>QLOD02000029.1:14263722-14295574 GCA_003260245.2 Sideroxylon spinosum | reverse complement strand
TTTGTGTCTTTTATTTTCTTTGCATTATTTGTTTTATTTTCTGTCATTATTTTCTATTTGGTATTTTGTTTCCTATTATGTGGCATTATTCTGGGTGTTATATTGTATGGGTTAAACACCCGCTTTTACAACAGTTTGGAGTTACGAAATTTTTTTAAAATTTTTAAGTAATTTTAAAAGCTTTTAATTTTTTCCAGTCAGAATCACTCCCCGAAACCAAGCCATCTAGTATGACCAATTCAAGACAAAAATGACATAACCGGTGCTTAAACACACACACACACACATATATATATATATATATATACAGCCCTTATGCCTCTCGGATATCAAGAGCATTTGTAGAGCACCTGATCCTGGAAAGTGCTCCATATGTGATCGATGGGTTGAAAGATTCTGAGGGAATCCATTGACCTCTTAGCCAGAAATGGGCAGCTCATGGCCGTCATAACAACGAGCTCCATCTTCCTACAATCTCTTCTCCTATTCGTCAACATCTTCTCCACCAAAACCATTTTCCAGGATTTGCTTGCCAAACAAAACCTTTTGCTTCTTACTGGCCCGGTAAACCCTGATTTTTCTACCCTGCTCCTTAGAGTCAAAGAAGATACTCGAATCCTCCTTGGAATCGAATGGCCGTGTCCCCAGCTTCCCTAGCCGTCCCCCCCTTCACCACGGCAGCAGCAGTTTTATCGTCAGCCGCTGTGTACTCTGGGAAGAGATTGACTCCCAAGGATTTACTTTTCAGGCACATATGTTCTGCCACACTTTGACACACTTATACGTAAAGCGTAGGGTTTGATTAGAATAAATAAATTAGAGTTTAATTAGAATAAATATATAAAATTTATATTCTATTTATTTTCTTATTTTTATCATATAAATAGGTTAATTCCCCTGTTATAACGATTTATAGGTATGTTTGAATTATTGAAAAAACGGAAAAAAAATTTAAAAATTTTTAAAAATCTCTAACAGTTATTTACTTTTTAATTCATTGCACGAATTATCAACTCCTAAATTATTTTATTTTTTGTCATTCAAATGCACCCATAAAAATATACGTAGTTTTCTATTTTTTTTTCTTTTTTTTTTCTTGTTTCTTTTATCTAACGCCAGGGTCGCGAGGTTGTTTAGAAGACCATTCCTCACTTCCTTTTACTTGGCTATTTTCTTTGTTGGCTACATCTTCTTCTTCTGTCTAGCTGTGCTGATTCCTCTTCTGGTTGCTTTCAATCTTCCCTCGGCACCCTCGAAAGGCGCCATCCGTATTGGGGTTGACATCGTCGTGTTGACTCACTAGAGCTAGTTGGCTGTTGTCTGGGTTATGGCCTTGGTGATTTCGGTGATCGGAGAGGGGTGTTACGGAATTGAGGTAGTGGGAAAAGCTGGAGTTCTTGTCAAGGGGAATAGGCTACATGGGTTTTTGTTAAATCAGCTCTTTGCAGTTACATCGTTGATTGTGATTCCGGGTTTGAGGATGATGACGAGGTATCAGAAATCAATGTTGACTCAGATCATTTTTGGGGTTTTTCCTCACAACTTTTTGCTGTTTGGTGGAAATGGTTCAATACTTAACCTACACCGTGCTGTATTTCCAGTGCAAGAAAGCTGTTGGCAGTTATGGCTCATTAAGGGTGTTATGGGAATTAGACCATGTAATCCTGTTAGGATTAGGAATACTATGTAATCTTGTTAAGGTTAGGAATAGAGGTAATTATAAATACTCTCTATGTAACCCTGTGATTAATAAGAGAAAAACCCTAGCCCTCACTCCCATAAACATACCCAAGTTTTTGGGGAACCATGTATATCTGTGTGTTGATCTCTTTACTGTTTTCTCACAAAATCATATGTGTGTGCGTGAATTATTCTAATAATTGGTATCAAAGCATAGGTTGAATCACACAAAGAACGATGGTGGGAAGTTCATCTGTGACAAAGTTCGATATGGGCAAGTTCAACGGAACTGGAAATTTCAGACTATAGCAATAGTGGGTAAAAGATCCGTTAATACAACAGGGTTTAGTAAAGATGTTGAACAGGGCTACGTAGAAACCAGAGGCAATGTCGAATGATGACTGGGAAGATATGCAGATGAAAGCTATGAGTACGATTCGTCTGTATCTTGCAGACTATCTTGCAGACAAAGTTATGTATCACGTAATTGGTGATGACTCATCTGCCAGCGTTTGGGCTAAACTAGAGAGCAAGTATATGTCGAAGTCTTTGACAAATAAACTGTTTCTGAAGCAGATTTTATTTGGGCTGAAGATAGTCGAGGTTCTGATCTAATTTAGCATATCAACACATTCAATTAACTTATTAACGATCTGAAAAGGATTGACATGAAACTCGAAGAGGAAGACCAGGCTTTGATATTACTATCCTCGTTACCGAATTCTCTCGACACGTTTATTACAACTCTACTCTGGAGGAAAGAAACTCTAGAAGTAGAGAGGGTGACTGCAGCCCTTCTGGCGTATAACCAACGCAAGCAACAAGCTGATTTGTCTCAAGGTAAAGGACTGGTGACAAAGAGGTACGAGGATCGTGGAAGAAAAAATGAGAGGGGTAAA
This sequence comes from Sideroxylon spinosum, assembly GCA_003260245.2. Classification (NCBI taxonomy): domain Eukaryota; kingdom Viridiplantae; phylum Streptophyta; class Magnoliopsida; order Ericales; family Sapotaceae; genus Sideroxylon; species Sideroxylon spinosum. The sequence continues at coordinate 14,292,995 of QLOD02000029.1, read as the reverse complement.
ACAAGTGGAGGCCGTGGGAAATCTCAGTTGAGGAGACAGTCCAACGAAGGGTTTGTGTACAAGTGTTACAAGTGCCATGAACCGGGACACACGAAGAAGGACTGCCCTAAAAAGAGCACAAACTGGAAGAAGAAACAGGAAAAGGCAGGAGAAAAGAAAGATGAACCTTTGAACTGTTCGAACATCGCAAAGCAGAATTTAGAAGAAGATGATGGTGATATGCTTTCAGTTTCAGTCCATGTGGATCATCTGTCAGACTGATGGATTCTGGATTCAGCATGTTCCTATCATATGTCTCCTAACAGAGAATGGTTTGACACCTACTGGTTAGTGAATTGTGGTACTGTTCTTATGGGTAATGATGCATCTTGCAAAGTCATAGGAATAGGAACAATTAAATCAAAATGTTTGATGGTGTTGTGAGAACCTTGGATGAAGTTAGGCATGTACCAGATTTGAGGAAAAATTTAATTTCGTTGGGAACCTTAGACTCTGTAGGCTGCGGGTATAAAACAGAAGGTGGAGTAATGAAGCTAACGAAAGGTACTATGGTGATCTTGAAGGGTTTAAAAGGTCTTGGAAATATTTATAAGCTGATAGGGAGTACAGTTGTAGGTAGAGCTGCTGCCACTATAACTGATGAAGCTGATGATACTATTCTATAGCATATGCGGTTGGGACTTAGAGCTGCATAAGAGGAATCTACTGAAATGAGTAAAATCATGCAAGATTGGATTCTCCAAGTTTTGTGTTCTAAGAAAATAATGTAAGGTGCAGTTTAGAGGTGCTACTCATAGAACAGAGGGAATTACTGACTATATACATTCAGATGTTTGGGGGCCAGCGAGAGTAGCTACGAAAGGAGGATCTCTGTATTTCGTGACCTTTATCAATGATGTTTCGAGGAAAGTTTGGGTGTACTTCATGAAACACAAATCTGAAGTTTTTGATAAATTCAAGGTGTTGAAAGTTGAAGTAAAAAACCAGACAGGGAAGTGAATTAAGTGCCTCAGGACAGATAATGAGAAAGAGTACAAGAATGGGCCTTTTCTAAAGTTTTGTGAGGAGCATGGGATTCAGTGATACTTCATAGTTCGTAAGACACCTCAGCAGAATGGGGTGGCAGAAAGGATAAACAGAACTATGACGGAAAAAACACGGTACATCAGATTGAATTTAGGACTTCCTAAGGATATCTGGGCAGAAGCAGTGAGGATGACATGTTTTATTAGAAACAGGTCGCCGAGTATTGCTTTGGATGGAAAGGTAGCGAAAGATGTGTGGACAGGGAGAGATGTAGATTATTCAGTCCTACGAGTTTTTGGATGTCCAACCTATGTTCATGTTCCCGGGAATGAGAGGTCAAAGCTTGATGCGAAATCCAAACAATGTATCTTTATTGGGTATGAAAAAGGGATAAAAAGGTATAAGCTTTGGGATCCGAAAGCGAAGAAGGTAGTGATCAGTAGAGATGTTGTATTTGATGAAGCTTCTATAGGTAAGACACATCAGAGATCTGAGTCAGTGGGAGGTAACAAACAGCAGGATATACAGGTTGAGCTGAACGGTTTTGACACACGTGGTTCTGAATTAGAAGAACAGCAGAAACAACAGTAGCAAGAAAGCATAGCCATAGGGAGACCCAGACGTACAATCAATCCGCCTGAAATGTATGTTTTGAGGATATGTTTTTTTTGCTTTAACTACTACCAGTGGGGATCCATCTACTTTTCAGGAGGCTATCACTAATTCTGAAAAGGACATATGGATTAAAGCTATGATGGAGGAAATGGAGTCTTTGCACAAGAATCAAACTTGGGAGTTGCAAGAATTGCCCAAGGAAAAGAAAACAGTGGGTTGTAAATGGGTGTATAAGAAAAAAGAAGCTACGTCAGAAAAGGAAAAGGATAAGTTCAAGGCTAGGTTAGTAGCAAAGCGATATTCACAGAGGAAGTGGATTGATTATGATGAGGTTTTCTCCCCAGTTGTGAGGCCTACTTCAATCAAAATTATTTTGGCATTGGTGGCTAGCTATGATCTAGAGTTAGAGCAGCTAGATGTGAAAACGGCTTTTCTTCATGGTGATTTAGAGAAGGTCATTTACATAGAGCAGACTGAGGGGTTCAAGCAGCCAGAGACTGAGCATCTTGCATGTAAGTTGTGGAAGTCGTTTTATGGACTTAAGCGATCTCCGAGACAATGGTATAAGAAGTTTGATTCATACATGATGCGGATCGGGTTCACACGCTGTGATTATGATTATTGCGTTTATGTTAAGAGTCTTGATGATGGTTCACATATTTTTCTTCTACTTTATGTGGATGATATGCTTATTGCTACAAAGAGTTTAGATGAGGTAAACAGGTTGAAGTCTTTGTTGGGAAAGGAATTTGACATGAAGGATTTGGGTGCTGCAAAGAAAATACCTGAAATGGAGATTCGCAGAAATAGGTCAGTGGGGAAGTTGTGGTTATCTCAGAAGGATTATGTTATGAAAGTGTTAGAAAGATTTAACATGAGTAATGCAAAATCGGTGAGTACTCCTTTGGCGAGTCATTTCAAATTGTCTTCAGCACAGTGTCCAAAGTTAGATGAAGAAATTCAAAATATGTCAAAAGTACCTTATGCCAGCGCAGTTGGTTATCTGATGTATGCGATGGTGTGTACAAGACCTGATTTGGCACATGCAGTTAGCATAGTCAGTAAGTACATGGCCAATCTAGGCAGAGAGCATTGGGGGGTAGTCAAGTGGATTTTTAGATACTTGAGAGGTACAGTAGACCGTGGTATTATGTTTGGTACGCAACAGGATGAGATTTCAGGTGTGGGTTTTGTTGATGCTGATTATGCTAGAGGTTTGGATGACAGAAGGTCTACGACAAGGTATGTGTTTACTCTTGCAGGTGGTCCTATTTGTTGGAGGGCCATGGTACAACCTTTAGTGGCTCTATCTACAACTGAATCAGAATATAGGGCGGTGACTGAGGCTGCTAAGGAAGCACTATGGCTAAAGGGGTTAGTGAAAGAACTGGGTATAAATCAAAGTGGAGTGCAGTCATTTTGTGACAGTCAGAGTGTCATTTATTTAGTGAAGCATCAGGTGTATCATGCGCGGATCAAGCACATCGATGTGAGGTTTCACAAGGTGAGAGAGTTGATTGTTATGGGTGACTTGATACTTAAGAAGGTGCACACTTCAGAGAATGCAGCTGACATGTTGACAAAGATGGTAGCTACAGACAAGTTCGAGTATTACTTAGACTTGGTTAATGTCTCTCGATGTTAGAGAGGAGACATTCTCCCCAAACCAGTTGGGTGACGTTTATTTAACTCCTGAAGGGACAAGTATTTGCCAAGGTGGGGATTGTTGGGATTTATGACTCATTAAAAGTATTATGGGAATTAGACCATGTAATCCTGTTAGGATTAGGAATACTATGTAATCCTGTTAGGGTTAGGAATAGAAGTAATTATAAATACTCTCTATTTAACCCTGTGATTAATAAGAGAAAAACTCTAATCTTCACTCCCGTGGACGTACCCAGGTTTTTAGGGAATCATGTATATCTGTGTGTTAATCTCTTTACAGTTTTCTCACAAAATCGTGTGTGTGCGCGTGAATTATTCTAACAAAGGCACATGGTGAAGTGATTGAATTGCAAGGAAGCATGAAATATAGTGGAGTGCCCTACGCAGCACTTGTCACTGAAGATACTATATAGTAACATAATATTATTTTTAATGTTATTTTAATATCTATCTATATATATATATATATATATATGCACATTTAGTACTATTCTATTTCCTTGCAGAATGTGTCTGTTATATAGCAGCTAGCAATTAAGTACTCACAAACAGGCTTGGTTGTGGTTTAGAAACTTGATTTGTTTTAACAATGGCTTAGAAACTAGATCAATCTCATTCCTCCAAAGGCTATACATACACCAGCAGAGCTAGACAACTTACATAAGGTGGATTGCTAGCCTTTTTTTCTTTCCAGGAATTAGTCGCCTAAAGTTCCAAATTTTACGCAATAACCCATGATGAATATATAAATGACTACAAACTTTAATGGGTTTTTTTGGGGGGAGGGGAGAGGTCGAAAGGAGGGCGGCACCTCCACGGTCTCTCTTAATTATCCTTACTGATGGCGGAGAAATACTTTGGTTATGCAGAGGGATGGATGCCAAATTCATAATTAGTGGAGTAAAATTATAATCTTAAGGTGCATGGAGGAAAAGTAATAATACAGTGGTGACAAAATATAGAAAAAAAATATAATTTATTAGAAAACATAACAAAATGAATAGAATTTTAATGAAATTTTCTACATCCAAGGTTGTTGCCTGTTGGACCTAACATAAGTCTGCCACAGTTATGCAATGATTTGTTTAAGCTGAAATAGCGACTACGCAACCCTAGTGGTTAGCTCAACTAATAAGAACTTGAGTTTGATCCCCCTATAGTCACTAGTTTGAGTATCTTCAAGACCACTGGTGGGCTTACTCGATCATTAATTTCAGAACACCAGGAATTAGTCTATTTAAATAGAACCTAGCCTAGACATCCTTGGTTACAAAAACAAAAAAACTCCAGGCTAGTATTTTTTCATCTTATATGGCTTAATTCAAACAAAACTTAACTTTTATTAAGAAACTGAAATTGTACCTTCTAAGGATATTAATTGCATTCGTAAAAAAAAAAAAAAAATCAAAAAATTCAAGTTCATCTTGATAAAAGAAAAAACAGTAATGAAAAAGTTGATGGTAATTTTCTTTCCTAGTTTTTACCCAAATGAACATGATTTCAACTTTCTTTCCTACTACAAATGTGGTTAACAACCTTAAAGCTATAGCTTCTAAAAAAAAGAGAATTAAATTCGGTGAAAAAAGTAATATACAAAAAAAAAATACTACAAAATGACGGGAAACTTATTGTAACCAAACGAATTCTAAGAAAAAAATGAATATAAGCAAACTACAAGTAGGGTGGAAATGGGTCGGGTCGGCCAGCTAACCCACCCAGCTTGCCCAAAATCGGCCTGGTCCGGCTTGACCCATACCGTCCGTACGACCTAACTCTTACTCCTCAGGTTAAGACTTGGGTCGGCTCAGCTTGGCAAGAGACCCACGCCTCATCGTAGTCCCATGTGGACTCGGGCACCAAAGGAAACCCCCCATGTCAATGACCATTTGGTTGGGGTAAATTTTTTTTTTTTTTTTCGGTTCATGAAGACCACAGTTTTGTTTTTCTTTTGCCCCTTTGTTCAATTGGCCAATGGCCACTTGGCTATTAGTACTAGCAGTAGCACCTAGTGGCATGGATTGGGTCAGTGACCATTGGTGACTTTGGTCCCAACGGTCCACTTTTTGTTTTTTGATAATTACAAAACTTTTCCCCCAAAAAAGTTACAAAATCCCTCCAATCTTCCGATATAAATCCTCCCACATACATTCATTTAAACTCACACAAAAACTATGAAATTCTCTCTCTCAAATTTTTACACTACCAAGCTACCAACTCTCAAATGTACTCTTCAATTGTACTTAAGTGTATCTAATTCTATCAAATTTGAAGACAAGATTTGAAGATCAAGTGTTTCAAAGTTTCAAATTATTTCATATTAGTATTTAAATTTTTTATTAATTTGCATACATACATTTTTTTTTTAATTTGCATACTTTTCTAAATGGATCCTAGAGACACCTATTTTTTTGATTTGGAGGATAGGAATTCAATATTTTTTCTAACTCAAGAACAAATAGAACAATTTGCATCACTACAAATACCAACACCTACTACTACAAGCGGTGATGTTGGTGTATTATTTTCCCGCGACGCCCAACAACGTAGCTCTTAAAAAATATGGAACTTTTTTACCAAAATTCTACGAGATGATGGAATCCATAAGGCTAAATTTAATATTTGTGGAGATTTATTAGATGGTAAGACTACTTCTGGAACTAGTTACTTAAAAAAAAATTTAAATAGAAAACGCCAACGCGATCCTCGCATAAATTCTGTAATTGATCAATATTTTTCACTTGTTACATAAACTCAATTAAGTAATGAATGGATTAATTTAAATATTTTTTCTTATGACTCTACAAGAACACAAAATAATTTAGTTAGATATATTGTTAAAGATGAACAACCTTTCGCAATGAGTGAAAATCGACATTTTAAAGAATTTGTTCGTGATAATTTTACATCATAATATTGCTTTTTTTTAAAAAATACTACAAAAAATAAATTTCTACGAGATTTTGAAACAAAAAAAGATGAGTTAAAAACTTATTTTAACAATTTTGAAGGAAATGTTTGTTTAACCTCTGATATATGGAAATCTTGCCAAGATATTAAATATATTTGTATAACTACACATTACATTGATGCTAATTGAAAATTAAATAAACACATTATTTTATTTAAATTAGTTGAACAACCTTACTCTGAATTGAGTGTTGGGGAACTTATTTTGAATGAAGTTTTATCATGGAAATTAAATAAAAAAATATTTTCGATTACTTTAGATAATGCTTCATATAATGATATTTGTTTTAATTACTTTTCTAATGCTTTGTCTACGAATAATTTATTATTTCATGGGCTTTTTTGTGCCAATATACTTAATTTAATTGTAAATGATGGATTAGATATTTATGAATCTTCTATTATTGAAATAAGAAAAGCTGTAATCTATACTGTGAGTTCACCAACGGAAATTAATATAAGATGGAATTCAACTTATATTATACTAAAAGTTACTATTAAATATCAAAAAGCAATTGATTTATTTATTTTAAGTAACCAAGCAATTGATTTAGATAGTATTGATCCCATTGATTGGGCAAATGCAACTTTTTATAGGGACTTTTTACTTGTTTTTGATATTATTACTAAAATATTTTGTGGAATTTATTATCCTATTTCTTCTACTGTTATTTATTAATTGGGAGTTATTGATGAAATTTTCAAAAAATATTTTGTCCAAGAATATTATGCCCCTATAGTTTTTACAATGAAAGAAAAATTTGATAAATAATTTAATCCAATTCCCATACATTTTGGTATTGCCACTATTTTAGATCGTAGATATAAAGAAGATTATTTTCTTCGATTATTAGATATAATATATGGGCCTGCAAGTGCTCAAGAACAATTAAATAATATTAAACAGCAAATACTAGCTCTATTTGGTTAGTATAATAGTAATCGTACAACTGCCCAAACAACTATGGCTACAACGTCTTTCTTTCACCGTGACTTTGGTGTCAATACATTCATTTGGAGAAAAATAACATCCCGACGGACAGAATTATCAACAAGTGCCACTTCAAATTCATCCGACCTCCAACATTATCTCGGTACATCTCCAATAGAAAATTAAGATGATTTCAATCTTTTAAACTGGTGGAAGGGACAATAATCAAAATTTCCGATTCTTTTAGTTTTAACTCGTAATATTCTTGCATTTCTAGTTTTTACTGTAGTATCAAAACAAGTTTTGTGCAAGTGGGCACGTTATCAGTCAATTTAGGAGTCGACTGACTCCTTCGATAGTAGAAGTTTTAATGTGTTTACGAGATTAGTATCTCACTGAAAATAGACAACAAAAAGATGCTGAAAAAGAGCAACTTACACTTAATTTTGATACAATGTATTTAAGTGAAAGATAAGAACACACTAATAGATCTAGTGATAAATAATAATGATGTATAGATAGAGTAATATTTACAAATGATAGTCACTCTTATAGGTGCCAACCTAATTGGGATGTAGAAGATATAAAGCGATGCATCTATTTGTTATTCTATAATTTGTCTTTTTTTATAATTCTACATTTGTAAATTGTAATTTTAAATTAATATTAATTATGTAATTACTTGTTATTTAATAAATTTCAATTTTTATCAATAATTATTTCAATGTATTTGGTTAAGCTTTATTTTGTATTTTATTTTACTTTAAAAAATTTTAAATATTAAAAAGGTAGACTAGGTCAACTGGGGCGGGTCCGGGACTGGTGTTGGTGACCCTGACTCGACCCGACCCGAAAGTGGGGAAAGAGCGACTAGGGAGGGGTCCGCACATGCCCGAGTCGGCCCAGGTCAAGGGATGGGTTGGACTCGACCCAACCCATTTACAACACTAGCGATAAGGCCAAGTTATAAACGTTGGCCCATGTACAGTTAAAAACCAAAGCTAAGTTACTGTTATTTTAGTCAAAACAGGGGAGCAAGAAAAACAACAGACTTTTGTGGCTTAAGAATGCTAACTGTAAAGTGATATGTGCAAAACAATTAACGCAATCGAGTGTCCAAAAGAAAACCAATCCCATTATCTCATCGTCTCAAAACCCACAGCATCCCATTGCCTAAATCCATTCATGTTACTTGAAAAAAAAAAAAAAATCCATTTATCTTAGCAGAACTGGACAGTGACGAATATAACACAAGACCTTTCTTCTACGGTGACAGCACTGAAAAAGCCAAGTTCCTGACCTTTTCAGTGCATGTCCCAACTTCATCAAGTGTGCCAGTTCATTGATGTGCAAAGCATGAACTCGACATGCATCGTGCTTGACCTAGCAGTTCCTTATTAATAGGAAGTATTCTTCCCATACCTGCTCACATACCTACCCATCATAGGTTGAATTCTTTCTCATACCTGTCCCAATTAATTACTCGGATTAAAAGACTTAAATCCGCGTAGAACCCAAAAAAAAAACAAATTTTAATATAAAAGTTAAGATAATACAAACACGATATAAAAATATACTAGTAGTATTAATTTGTAATTTATTCATTTTTTTTTGTTAATGTGTATTATTAGTGTACTATTATAACATAAAATAGATTTTTGAAACATTTTATTACGCATTAAGGGCGAGTTCATATTAGGATAATCAAAACTATAATATGTCTCACAATATTGAGATTTTATAATTTATGTCATATCCACTTAGAGTTTTATTTTTCAAATTGATTACCGCTTCTATTTTTATCATTTATACTTGTCAATTCGATATTTAATTGATTATTTTTCCACTATTTATTTTATAAATGTTATTAATATTGAACCCTATACATAAATATTTCTTTTGATATATGAAAATAGTAACACAATTAAAAAAAAAATTGGTAGATAAAAATTTAGAAAATGCTTCTTATCTACAAATTTTTACATATGTAAATGTTCGAATTAGGTTTAATAACTTATGAAGATCTACCATTTACAATATTATTAGAAAATGTGTTTAACCCTCTTTTAATATTCTACACAATTAGTGAAAGGAAAATAAGTTATGGGAAAATGATAATACTAAAATAATTAATGATAATGCCAGAGTATTCATTATTACTTCTATCACGTGCATAAATGCATTAATGATTGTACATTGCTCTAGCATTACTATGTCATTAACATTTTCTTAAGTTATAAACTAATGTTTGTACGGAATTGTGTAATATTTTTTTGTTGAAAAAATATTTTTTAAATATATTATGAAATATTTTAATAAAGTTACATAATTTTATAAAATATTATTGAGTTATTTTTTTATATTTATAATTTTTTAGTTGCATCAATATTAGTAATCTGATAGGATTGATGAAAGTTATGAAGCAATCTCAAACCTGTCTAATAGGCTTGAATTTTTTTTTTTTTTGGGTTAAAATATTATTATTCATAATTGTATTGAAATATGTTTTTGACTGGTTTTAAAAAAGTAACTGAAACTAAAATATTATTTTTATTAATTGTATATTGTACTTTATAAAAATAATTCAAATATTGAATATTAGTAATCTAGTTTTCAACTAAATGATTAATGTGACTAATTTAACTTTAAAATTAGAATTTAAAAAAAAAATTCTTCCCTAACCTAATTAATATTGGGTCACCCTTAAGCCTAATTAATAGCCACTATTTTTTCTTTGTATTTTTCAATTTAAAATATATTAAGAGTTATTATTGTGAGAGTAATTAGATTTTTTAAATTTAATTAATAATATTAATTCATTTTTAAATTATTTTTCATGCTTAATTATTTTGATAGTTTTCTTGGTAGTTTTAAATTTAATTTCTAATATGCTTATAATATATAAATTTTAAAATAACATTAAACTGACCAACAAGTGAGTCTACTTTAAAAAATGATTAACTCACTTCACGTTATTTAAAATTATATGTTACAATCCTAGTGGATATATATTGATAACAAATGTAGTTTTAGTCATGACTCATATACCAATATGGGACAAAAGAAAGTTAAATGAGAAAAAATAGTATTAAAAAATTAAAAAAAAATTAGCATGTTACTTTCAAAAATTTCTAAGAAAAAAAAGAAATAAAATGGTAAATAGGAAAAATGTATATATGATTTGGTTTAATTAGAAAAAGGAAAAAAGAAATTACACTGCTTCAAAGATAATATAGATTTATAAAAATAACTCAAATATTAAGTATTATTAATCAGATGAAAAAAATCGACAGGATTAATATAAATTTAAAATTAGAGTTATTCTTAAAAAACATTACTCTCAAGCACATAAAATATTTAGGCATTTTTTCTTTCTATTTTTATATTTAAAATATAATAAGTTTATTATTGTAAGAGAAGTTAGATTTCTTAAATATTTAAAAAAATTCAACTTAGATTTCTTAAATTTATTTAAAATTCAATAATCTTTAAATTCTTTTCCAATCAAGTTAATTTTTTATGCATTTTTTTCTGTTTTAAAATTATAAATTTAATAATTACAGTGAACAAATAAGCAGGGTTCATTTTATATTAATGAAAAACACATCACATATAATGATTTTACAGACAAAAAAAGAAAAATAAGTTTGGTCATCTACTAATATGGGGGCAAAAGAAGAAAAAACTTTATGAATAAGAAGAAAAAAATATTGAAAAAATGAAAACATGGTATTTTATTTAAATATTTGTAAAAAAATAGAAAAAAGTAAAATATTGAATAGAAAGTGTGTCACGAAAAATTTGGTAATAATTTTTTGATTGATTTTATATAAATAATTTAAATTAAAAAATTATTATTAATTATACATTGTGTTTTATAAAGATATATGGTCAATATGATCAATTTAAATTTACAATTAGAAGTTAGAAAAAAAATTATTCCAAAACCTAATTTTATTTAAACATTTGTTAGACCAAAAAATGTAGGATGATGAATACGGAGAATGTCATATAAAATTTGGTAATAAGTTTTTGACTAATTTTATAAAATAATTCAAATTAAAAATATTATTATTAATCATATATTGTGATTTATAAAAAATTATGATTAACGTGACCAATTTAAATTTAAAATTAGAAATAGTTACTACCAAGTCTAATTAATATTAGGTATTTTGTATGTTTTTAAATTTAAAAAATATTTAAGAGTTATTTTTGTGAGAGAAATCATTTTAAACATTCTTTCAATTTAATTATTATTTTGGAATTCTTATTTATATTTTTAATTTAATTTCTAATGTGTTTGAAATATGTAAAATATATATCTATAATAAATTAATAAATAAGCGAATCACTTGTAAGAATCTATAAGTTGACTACATATATGTTAAAATTATATGTTAATACTTTAGTGATTTTATATATCTAAAAAAAAAAAAAAAAAAAAGTAAAAACTTTGTAAATGAGAATAGGAAAAAAGAAGAGGAAACGAAGGACCACATACAACTGAAGTGAAGGGAAAGAAAAAAAAAATGTTTTTAGTATTAATATACATATTCATATTGACTTGTTGTTGTAATTAAATTTTATAAAATAAAGACGCTATTATAATATTAAAATAGCTTGAAAAAATTCTTTAACTTTACCTTTCTTGGAAAAAAAAAAAAAAGTTTAATACATTTAGTCAATTAAGATACGTTTCGCGTGCTAAAAAATTCTAAAAATCTCTAAAATAGTTTAATACATTTTGTATTTCTCCTATTTTGTAAAATTTTTATAAATTTATATATTTTTACATATCTCAACAAATTTTTACAATTTCCAATAAATTTTTTACAAACCCTGCTAACTTTTTTACAAATCCGAAAAATTTTTCCATAACTTTCAATAAATTCTAATATAAACTCATTCCGACGGATTCGAAAAAACGGTTCAAATGGTTTTTCTTTCAAAAAAAGTAACACAAGAGGAAAAACGTTTATTAGATATCCCTATAAAACGTGATTTGTGGCTGCATATCTAATATTAAAAAGTTATTCAAACCATATTTTTTATTATTCTTTGTTGGTCCAAATGCACCCTAAGGTGTATACATCCCTCTTGCTCAATTCTTGTACGTACTTTGACCTTTTTGAGTTTCCTTATTTTGACTAAATTTTAGTTTTAAATTTATGAAATTAACACATCATTTATTCTTTCAATGCTATAGCGTGGAACTGAATCAACTGAAGCCACGAAACACATTTGTCATTCATATATTCACTTATAAGCTCTATTTTATTTTTTTCATCTTCCATTTTTTAATTGGAATAATTAAATTTGAGAACAATTATTTATTTTTTTTCTTTTTGGCAACCCACATTTGTCATTCATATATTCACTTATAAGCTCTATTTTATTTTTTTCATTTCGATTTTTTAATTAGAATAATTAAATTTAAGAACAATTTTTTTTCTTTTTGGTAACCTGGAACCTGTATCGTTTTATTACAGTTTTTAACGAAAACTGCCCCTCATACACATCGCGCTTAAGTTAGGAATCGAACCTACGTGATCTCTGTGGAGAGCATACTCACGAGACACTCGCACTAACCCAAGAAGCATTTGAAAACAATTATTAATTTAAGAAAAAAATACCTTAATTAACTTGGTAAATATAATTGCCTGCTTAATGGTGGAGAGAAAAAGCTCCATATATATATATATATATATATATATAAATAAGACTCACATATTATGATAAAACTAAATTAAATATTATTTGTGTATTTAGAGTTCTATATATCTTCAAAAATCTCTAAATTTCTCCAATCTTTTTTTTTTTTTTTTTTCCCCCAACTTTCTCTATACCAAAAAAATTTTGAATCCTTGTTAATTTTCTTGCACTTTTCAAGGAATGCTCCAAATACCTAGAGAAAATTTCTTTTCCCCCCTTCCCCGACACCCTCGCCCTCCAACAGCCCAACCCTTCCTTGCGAAATTACAATCTTACCCCTCTCCTTTACAAAATCACATATATATATATATATGCAATTATTGGTTAATTTATTTAATTATTATTTTTATCTTATTAATTAAATTTATTTATTTAATTATTTTTAATATCTTTTTTTACTTTATTTATTTAATATTATCTATATCTTTTATTTATTATATTTATCTTTTTTTCTACTTTATATAATATTTATCATTATATTTAATGATCATTGGTTTATATATCAAATTTAACTATTTATTATATTTATTTAATATTTTTTATATCTTTTGTTTACTATATTTATCTTTTTTTCCTACTTTATTTAATATTTTTTATATTTAATGATCATTGGTTTTTGTGCCAGATATTCATTGGTTTTTTTAAGATATTAGATGATTCAGATTTTCTTCTTATTTTCAATTATAACCACTCATTTAGTTATTTGTTTTTTATTTATCTAATTAATATATTATTTATTTTGTGTAAATATCACATGTGCTATTAGTTAAAACGAGATTGGTTTAAGAAACTTTTCATTTGAAAAAAGTGTTTGTTCGCAAGTTATACATATAATCGTTTTAGCCACAAATGAAAAATTATTACTAACATAAAAAGATCATTTTTTATTATACATAAGTAATATTAAATAAATTAATAAGGAATCAAAAGAAAATTAAATAAATAAACACAAAATAAATAAAAACATATAAAAAATATATAAGATTTATTAAACAAATAAAAGAGAATAATTATATAAAGACTATTAAATAAGTAAAAGAGAAAAAATATAAATACAAAGAAAAAAATAAATGAGATGAAAAATAAAGAATTAAATTAAAAGTAAAATAAAAGAATAAAACAATTAAATTAAAAAATAAAATAAAAAAATAAAACAATTAAACCAAAAAAATTAATTTATTCAAAAGATGAGGTGTATTATGGTAATTTGAGAGATGCTGGCGGGGGGGGGTGCGGGTGTTAGGAGGGGTGGGAAAATCAACTCTCATACTTAGATGGTATTTAGTTTGTTTTTCTATTTTTGTTTTCTGTTTTTGTTTTTCATATTTTGTTGTAAGCTCATTTTCCATTTTGTGTTTCTAAAAATAAAAAAAAACAACTCAAAACACATTTGACTTCAAAATTTGTTTTAAAAAATAAAAAATGGATTTACACATGAAATGAAAAATAATAAAAAATAATTTGAGTGTTTTTAACTCAAAAATAAGAAAATTCTCAAAACAAAGAAAACAAAATATTTTATATTTTCTTGTTTTGGATTTTTAACACATAAAAGGAAAATAAAAAATAGAAAAATAAATCAAATGCCATCTCAATAATCCAAAATCAAAAAAAAAAAATTAATCTTTTATCAAAAATTAAAACTCCTAACAGAATCTATATTCTATATATGATTTCTACCGTTCTCCTTCGAGGAAATTGCCAGGAAATATTCTCCAAAAAACTTTCGTCTAAGTGATCAAGATTTACCAAAAAATTTGCAATGAATTCTTCAGAAAATCCGCTAAACAAGGAAACGGCTCTAGACATTCTAGCGCGTCCTAGTTCAACTGGGAAACTAATAGAAACTGTCAAACACGTCGAATAGAATAGTGTAAATATCGTCAACACGTTTACTGGAATCAACTGAGGCCAATTTCCAGGAAATACACTTTTTATTTAATTCCTTTTCTTCTTCTGTTTTGGGCATTAAAATCATTCAAAATTTTATTGGGACCCCTTCAGCTATGGACTTTCGCTATCTAGATCTCCTATATTTTAGAAATGGACAGTCATACCATCAGTTTTGAACTTTTGACGGCAAGACCGTTTACTTCTTCTTCTTTTTTTTTTTTTTTTATTTAACCAATTTAATCTTATGAAAAATCACAAATACCCTCAAAAACCCAAAATTAATTTTAGTAATCTAAAATAAATTTTTGTATGAATGTGAATAATATGTTTATAAATTATCAAACCAAAAAATCAAACTTTGACTTTATAGGGTATTTTTATTTTTCAAAATTTTAAGGTATTTTTTATTTTCCACATAATTAGATTGGTAAAATCATTCAAACTAACGCAAAAAAATAACGGCGAGGGCTCCTACTTCCTACCTAATTTCAAGGGGTCTAGCTGCTAAAAACCTATGTACATCAGGGCTCTTTGGACGCAAAAGGTGTATTGTCCGGACACCCTAACCGGCTCACACCGCCCGACCCCACGAGCATCGTGTGAGAGGTAAATCAGGAAGCCAGCAGCCCCAACGAGAGGGAAGGCAGTGACCGGGTGCCACAAGGAGCCCACCCTATGTTTCAAGGGTGTCACTCCCACATTGCAGCAGAGCCGGCTCGAACCTTGCACCTTTGGACGCAATCTGCCTCTCGTTGTTGCCAACTGACCTATGCCCTGGGAGTGTACATCAGGGCTCTTGAGTAAGTTTTTGTCACGTTGTTGCTTTTCTTTGTTTTTGTTTATTTGTTTACGGTTTTTATTTTATTTTTTTTGTTTTCGTTTCTTTTTCTGAAATAAAAACTAAAACTATATTTACAAATATAATTTTGTTTACCATTATTAATTTTTTTTATTTTTATAAAATATTCAATTCTATTAGTTTTTGAAAACTTAATTTAATTTAATAAAATGTATTTCATATTAATTTAATTCAATAAATATTATTTATTAAAAACTGAATAAAATATAATTCTTTTAATTCATTAAATATAAAATATATTAATTATAATTTAATTATATAATTTGTAAAAAACAATTGAATAAAATATATTTCATGATAATTTAAATAATTTAATTATCATTTTTATTAAAAATAATTTAATAAAATATATTAAATATCAATTAAATTAATTATTAAATTTAAGTTAAATTAATTAATTTTTATTATTTATTAGAATAATTTAATAAAATATATTTCACATTACTCAAATTAATTAACTATTAAATTAAAATATTTAATTTTATTTTATTATTTATTAAAAATAATTTAATAATATATATTTCATATTAATTAAATTAATTATTAAATGTAATTAATTTAATTTAATTTAATTACCTATTAAAAATAAATTAATAAAATATATTACATATTAATTTAGATAATTAATTTAATTATGCTATTTGCTAAACATAATTTTAGTTTATTAAAATATTTACATAAATTAATTTATTTTAATATGATACAACAAAAACGAAATGTTAAAATTGGTAAAATATTTGTAATAATAAAAACAAAATGAAAACTCTTTTTTTTTATTTATATTTTTCTATTTAACTTTTCAATTTTTTTGGAAATAAAAAAAACGTAAACAGATTTAACAAACAAAGTTTACAAAATTTTAAAAATATAAACCTAAAAACAAAAAATAAAAAATTACCAAACGAAAATTAAGAGTCCTGTTGTGGATGCGGGAGAGCTGACATCACTCCCCTCACTGTCACCCGAACATCAAATCTCAATTGTTAGATTAAAATTCAATGGTTTAAATTTATTCACATATTTTTAATTTAAAAATACTTAAATGAATCTGGAACCCCTTACTGTCACCCGAACATCAAACCTCAGTCGTTAGATTAAAATTCAATTCAATGGTTTAAATTTATTCATATATTTTTAATTTAAAAATACTTAAATGAATCTAAAACGTTGAATTTTAATTCAACGGTACTGAAACCTGATGTCACATAGCTAACCCTGCACGCAATGTGAGTCTCCTCTTTTCCCGGTAGTGTACTCCCAGGAAATGCCCTGGAAACTCATTGTAAACAGATACGAAGGAAAGTAAATAACATCTTCCATGAAAAAAATAAAATCTTTCAAAAATCGAGAGAATCCAGCCCTATTTCAAAGCAATTCTTGCGTAATGAACCTTTCAGTTTTACTTCCAAAAAAGAAATCAAAAGTAAGCATCTTAAAAGGCTATATATAGGACCCACAACACAGCCGGAGAGACAACAACATCACAGCAGTAAAAACTCCTCAACTTTTCTGCCTTTTCTTGCTACCTTCTTTTCTTTTTTCTTCTTTCCATGGATTCCTTCGACTCTGATGACACCTCTTCCATAGTGAAAGATCACCCCATGAACACAAAACGACGCTGGCGATTGGCCGTTGCTGTCATCAACATCACTCACTACCTTGTTTCTCTCAATAAGAAAGTTGTCGTCAACCCCACACGGCTCCTCACCGGGGCCATCCTTCGCTCCTCTTCCCCTTCCTACGTGGCCATTGATATCGACCCTCACAGCAGCAACGTTGATCATCTTCCCTTACCCTCTCTCAACGTTGACCAGAAGACACTGATCGACATGGTTAAGAATAAAAGCTTGGAACAACTTCACCAGTATGGAGGCGTCAAAGCTGTGGCCGCCATTCTCGAGACAGACGAAAAGGACGGCATCAAGAGCAACAACCCGGATCATCTAGCCTACCGGAAGGACATTTTCGGTTCGAACGTGTACCAGAAGCCGCGGGCGAAAACTTTTCTCGTCTTTGTTCTCGAGGCCTTCAAGGACACCACCATAATCATACTCCTGGTATGCGCTTTCTTCTCCCTCGGTTTTGGAATCAAGCAGCATGGCCCAAAAGAAGGGTGGTACGATGGGGGGAGCATAGTTTTTGCTGTCTTTCTGGTTGTCGCTGTCTCTGCAGTCAGTAACTTCAACCAGAGCAGGCAGTTCCGGAAGCTTTCGAAAGAGAGCAGCAACATAAGAGTGGAAGTCGTGAGAGATGGGCGGCGACAGTACACATCGATCTTCGACGTGGTGGTGGGCGACATTGTGTTCTTAAAGATTGGCGATCAGATACCTGCGGACGGGCTGTTCTTGGACGGCCACTCGCTGAAGGTGGACGAGTCCAGCATGACTGGCGAGAGCGATCACGTTGAGATCGATGACAGGAGGAATCCCTTTCTTCTCTCTGGTACAAAAGTCACCGATGGGTATGGACACATGCTTGTTACTTCAGTAGGGATGAACACTGCATGGGGCGAGATGATGAGCTCCATAACCAGGGACTTGGATGAGCAGACCCCATTGCAAGCTCGACTCAACAAACTGACATCTCACATTGGCAAGGTTGGTTTGACTATAGCTTTCCTTGTTCTTGTGGTTATGCTGATCCGGTATTTCACTGGGACTACTAAAAATGAATTTGGGAGGAGGGAATTTAATGCCGGGAAGACTAAGTTCAACGACGCGATGAATGAAGTCATCAGTATCGTTGCTGCAGCCGTCACGATCGTGGTGGTGGCCATTCCAGAAGGGTTGCCTTTGGCTGTCACCCTCACTCTGGCTTACTCCATGAAGAGGATGATGGCTGACAATGCCATGGTTCGAAAGCTCTCTGCGTGCGAGACCATGGGTTCCGCCACAACTATCTGCACAGACAAAACAGGCACCCTTACGATCAACCAGATGAAAGTCACGGAATTTTGGCTCAGAAAAGAAAGTATGAAGGATAGAACAGCATTGAATTATATAGCACGCGATGTTCTTGAATTGCTACAACGAGGCGTTGGGATGAATACAACTGGTGGCATATACAGAGCAGAATCAACATCGATTCCAGAGATTTCTGGTAGCCCGACTGAGAAAGCACTGCTCTCTTGGGCTTTGTTCGATTTGGGAATGGACGTTGATCGGCTCAGAGCAGATTTTGAGATTCTTCATGTTGAAGCTTTCAATTCGGAGAAGAAACGGAGTGGGGTTGTTCTAAGGAGCGTCAGAAATAATTCAGTCGAGTCGCACTGGAAGGGAGCAGCTGAGATGATACTGGAAATGTGTTCAAGTTATGGAGACAGAAGCGGGACAACTATAGGCATGGAGGATGAAGATAGGATTCAACTTGGCACAATTATTAAAGATATGGCAGCTAATAGTTTGCGATGCATCGCCTTTGCTTATAAGATGGGAACAGAAATGGATGGAAGAGATAATCACCAAATGTTTCAAGAAACCGGACTGACCTTACTAGGGCTAGTGGGTTTGAAGGACCCATGCCGCCCAGGTGTTAAAACAGCAATAGAATCTTGCAGACGTGCTGGAGTAAATATCAAAATGATCACCGGGGATAATGTGTTCACTGCAAAAGCCATAGCAATTGAGTGTGGGATTCTCGATCCAAATGAGGATTTGAACATTGGAGCAGTAGTGGAGGGAGAAAAGTTCAGAAACTTCTCAGATGAAGAGCGGATGGAAAAGGTGGAAGCCATCCGTGTCATAGCCAGGTCATCTCCCTTCGACAAGCTCCTGATGGTAGAGTGCTTGAAGCAGAAAGGCCACGTAGTAGCCGTCACGGGAGACGGAACCAACGATGCACCAGCGCTAAAAGAAGCAGATATTGGCCTTTCAATGGGGATCCAAGGAACAGAAGTTGCCAAGGCGAGCTCGGATATAATCATATTGGACGACAATTTCAACTCTGTGTTGACAGTCTTGAGGTGGGGAAGGTGCGTATACAACAACATTCAGAAATTCATCCAATTTCAACTCACGGTAAATGTTGCTGCACTTGTCATCAATTTTGTTGCTGCAGTATCTTCTGGTGAAGTTCCATTAACTGCAGTCCAGCTTCTGTGGGTGAATCTCATAATGGATACTTTGGGGGCTTTAGCCTTGGCCACCGATCAACCTACCAACGTTTTGTTGACAAAACCACCAGTGGGTCGATTCGAGCCACTGATAACCACTGTTATGTGGAGGAACCTTATTGCTCAGGCCTTATACCAGGTGACGGTTTTGTTGGTACTACAGTTTAAGGGAGGGTCTATATTTGGTGTGAGCGAAAGGGTTAAAGATACCCTCATTTTCAATAGCTTTGTTCTCTGCCAAGTCTTCAACGAGTTTAATGCAAGGAAGCTGGAGGAGAGGAACATATTCAAAGGGATTCTGAAGAACAAACTGTTTCTCGGGATTGTTGGCATCACAGTGGTTCTCCAGGTGGTAATGGTGGAGTTCCTCAAAAGGTTTGCTAATACTGAGAGACTGAACTGGGAGCAGTGGATGGCATGTATTACAATTGCAGCAGTGTCTTGGCCTATTGGTTGGATTGTCAAGTGCATCCCAGTCTCTAACAAATGGTTTGACAACTTCTCAAGCCACATAGCTTTCAGAACCTGAAAAAGATCCAGAACTTGCAAGATAAGACGCCTATATTTATAATTAGAGGACTTACAAAGTAATTACTAGTTTATGAGCTCAACTTTTATATTGCTGTAGTTTATGCTCAAGCAATTTAGATTCTCAATAAAATATGCAATAGATTCCTTCCATATATCCTGAGTTTCTTAGTTACGCTTTTATTATTCTTTTCTTGGGCAATCGTACTAGAGAATTGACTATAATATTTTGCCTGCTTGAAAGGAATAAGTTCAGCTGTCATTTCAGTTTTGCAATACAGTTGGCAATTTGAAAAAATGATTTAAAAACTACAATCAGCTTGAACACTTTATTTCACATTATTTCTCAAAGAGAGCACCTTTATAATCACATCCATGCCCAAATCTTCTAAACAGCCCTATCCTCTGTCCTTTGTCCCATTTGTCAACTAGATAACGAATAAAAGTCATTTGCATACACATCCAACCCAGTTGAATTTTATTTTTATGGCTTTACAGCTCTAGAAAGCTAGTTTTGCGAATGTTCAAATTTTTTTGTACAGAGTTTTCTCACTTGTTTCCGATTTTTATATATTTTCCAGTGGAGAGGCTGTTTTGTGAAACTGAACAGTGATTGGTACATTCCATGGCAAAAGAAATTCACGGATAAAAATGGGGACACTTCAAAAGGGTAGGTGCAATCATTCAAACAGATGGTACAGATTCATTGAAGCATTTCATTAAAGGAAAAAGCTAAATGTACTACACTTTTAACCATCCACACTATTCCCTCACATAATGAATTAGGATTAGGAGATTTAATACCTCTACGGATTTGGGACAGATTGAGATTTGCTTGTAGGTTAACCGATACCTATTTATGTTTATAACGTACTTGGTACCTGCGAACCTGATACCTAGTACCCGTAGGATACCCATATAATATAATTACAATTTTGTCCCCAAAAATAAATTTGCTTGAATTCCTGGGCCTAGGGAACTTCCTGCCCTTCCTTAATATTCTTATTTCTTCTTCTCTTATCACTAAATTTATCATCGATTCATTAACATGATCTATCTGAAGTTGGTTGTTAAAATATTTCACTAATTACTTCTGGCATAAATATGTGTTTTTGCAATTATTTCTCTACACAACTGTGTGTATATTGTTGATGGAGTTGGCAAAAAAATAAAAAACAATTTATACGAGTAATAGTCCTAATGGACGGAGCCATGTGTTAAATTTGAAGGGTGGCCAATAGGTTTGTTCAGTTTATAAATTTAACATTGTTGCCACTTACTATTTTTTTATTTTTTATTTTAAATTGGGTACTTAAATGTTTGTCAAAGCGGGTTCCACTTAATCTATCCACTTGTTCTTAATCTGGTTTGAGACGGGATGAGTTTGGGATTCTAACTAAAGAAAATAAATGGTTTTAAAGAATAAAATATGTATTAAGTACACGTTGAACCACTCATATATATAGGCATATGGTCACAAATGAACACGAAAATAAACTACTTTCTTTAATTAATTAACATTGTTCTCTACTTCTACATTTATTTTTACAAATTTAATATCATGTTAGTCGAAATATTTTTGTACATTTGCTTGATTTATGCCATGATGACTGAAACAGTAAAAGAAACTAAATATAAACAGCATACTTACATTTTAATGTTCCTACTTCGTTGTACAAATTTTATATTATTATATAAGAAAAACATATAATATGTAAGAATGGAATTCTAAAAAAATATTTTGTTAACAATATTGATATTATTAGATTTCTAGTTTATGTTAAACCAAGGGACTAATTCACTTGACCAAGGCTTGGAACTTCTTCCAGGAGGTCTTGAGTTCGAAGCATCCCAAGCACATAATACAGTTAGTTTATAGAGTGGATCTCCTTTTACTCGTCAAATCGTAAATGGGTTTGAACTCAATGCCCTAGGCAAGTTAGTTATAATTTATAAAATCTTGAGAACAATTGAACTGATGAACCAATGCATTAATCTGTTTAACCACCGGTCCAGTTCTAATAACTACGATTCCAAGAAGACCACTATGTACAATCGTGATGGATGACCCAAATTGAAGAACTGCAACAAGCGCGACTGTACTTAGCTTTCCTCAAATTCAATTGCAAAAGGGCACATGAACACTCACGCAGATAAAAAGAAAGGCATTGTAGGCCCAAACAAATGAACAGTTTTCAATACCACCAATGGAAAATGCTCTCTACGTATGAAGCAAGACACATAATTGAGCGAAGTGATCAAGGATAAAATTATTTTGTAAAAAATATTATAATAGGTTTTAAATAATTTTTAAGTGGCCATAATAAAATTCGGAATTGGTTTCCGTCAATTCTCTGATGATTGGGAAGTCAATCATTTAACCTTAAGTGGTAACTCAACTAGTTAAACCTTAAATTTATTTCCCAACAATCACTAGTTCGAGTCTCCTACCCGACGTTAATTTCAAGACCTTCAAGAATTAGTCGAAGTGTAAACAAGCTGACCCAGATAACCTGAGTCATCCAAAAGAAAAATTTATAAGATTTTGCAAATATCTCGATTTTGTTGGTAATTTCGAAATTCTTGCACTTTCTATAATTTTAGGGGTAGGTTTCGCTTTTTAAATTAGTAGCCGCTTTGGATAAAATTTATTATTTGAGAATTTATCCACAGTTTTGTAGATTTACATTCGCCTAGTAAGAAAACTAGCGGTTCTTTTGTCTAGCTTGATGCATATCAAGCCCACATTTGTTATCCGTTCTGCTTCCGCGTCGATGCCTTGCTAAGGTCTGAAATTCAACGGGTTTCCTATCAGCTTCTTGGGTTATTGATGTACTCAAATACAAAAATTTGCACCCAGAATAAATTCTGAACCCCAACAAGTATATAACTCTTCCAAAATATCCTCATTCAACAGCCATGTAAACAACAATTCGACATGCATAACAAAGCTCAAGTAAGGACAGCCTGAAAATTTGCTACTGTGAAACAAAAGCACATGGGATTTCGCCAAACAATGTGACGGACATCAATTGCTGATAACTACATATATATATGCATCAATATATGTATGTGTATATATACACATGGCCAGAGAGCAGTAAGAAATGGCTGACCTTGACATCCCAAACTCGTCAACCTATAAAATGTACCCGCACCCAATTCCCTCAAGCTTCAAATTGTACTTTGTGGCTGTATGTAGGGAACCCAAAGCCCTGAAATGTTCATCTCCCTAGGGTTTCCCACTTCACAGATGTGCGAATTTTGTCCCCACGAAGCGTTCATCCTGTAATCAGGTGTGGCCCACATGTGCGTTTTTCCCCCCAAGCTTGCTCAAGAGCGTGCCATGTGTCATGGGCATGAGGGACGAACTTTTTATTTTTTACCTTGCTTCTTGGATAAATTGTAATTGTTTCCCCTCAACACATAAATCATTATACTTACTTTCTTTAACGTTTGAAAATTATACTTGTTTATCATATTTTAAAATATTATTAATATTAAAGACATTTATTTTAAAGATAACCGAGAATGATTTTTATCCTTCTTTATGTTAGTTTGAAAGGAGAAGTAAAAACAATTCTGTAAAAGTAAGTTATTACCTAGGGAGAGGATGAATAACAAGTAATAGTAGAAAAATTTATCCTTTTTTCATTATTTACGTATCATTTATATCTTTATAAAATCCTAAACAACGTTTTGCTAAAAATATTTATAATAATATTATAAAATAATTTATTTAATCAAAATAAAGTTATATAATTATTAAATTATTTTATCAAAATATTATTTAATAAATAATAATTTAGTACTAAAATCATTTATTTTATTTTGTTAAATTAATACTATTAAAATATTACTTTGTGACTAAAATGTTTATTTTCTCAAATTAAAACAAATTTTAATAGATAATAATTATTTATTAAATTTTTTATTAAATAAAAATTTTATTTCGTAAACAGTAATTTTCTAGATCATGTATTATATTAATATATGTTATTAAATTAATAATTTATTTAAATAAACTAAAATTAATTGCTTTATTAAATTATTTTATCAAAAAAAAAATAATTATTAACAAATAACAGTTTAGTATTAAAATTAAATACTATTGAAATATTAATCTGTGATAAAATTATTTTATAATTAATGTTTTTTATTAAACTACATATTTTATTTATTTATTTATTTATTAATATAAAATTATTATGATCATTTATTTCATTATAATAGTTTGCGAAAATTAAATATTAACTTTTATCCCTTAGTAAATTTACTGTAATTCTAACCACAATGAATTTTTACTCCCTCAAAATTTTTAGCATTTCAAATATAATATAATTATTATCGGGTAATATTTATTCTCTCATTCTAAATTTTGGTATAATGAATTTGTCACCCCAGTAAATATTACTAAAGTAACAACTACCTCGTAATCTTTTACCTCCAACATTTTTATCCCTTATCAAACATGTCCTAAGGGGACGTTTAGAGATACAATTTTTAGCAATTGCTAACTTTTGATTTTTGAGTATTTGGTAAACTATTAATTTTTGTCACTTTTTTACAAAGTTATAATCAATTTTCAATCCAGAAGTTACCAAAAGTTACTAAAATTTATTAAAAGCTATCAAAAAGTTTATCAAACACTTAAAAGTTGAAAAATTGTGTTTAAAATTACTAAAAATTACTACTTATTTTATGAAACACACCAAAAATTGTAAATAGAAAAAAATGCTAAAAATCTACTAAAAATTGTGCCCCCAAAAGTTACTAAAACTTAATTATCAAACACTCAAAAATTCAAAAAAAAATTGTTTAAAATTACTAAAAATTACTACTTATTTTACGAAACACACAAAAATAGAAATTAAAAAAAATACTAAAAACCTACTAAAAGTTGTGCCTCCAAAAGTCTCTTAAAACTTTCTATTAATTCAACTGTTAAAACGTAAAAGAAAATGTCAAAAAACCAAAATTTTAGATGATTTTTATATTTTGTCCTCTTTCTTACACTTTCTTTAGTTTATGAGTTTTTTTTTTTAACAAAAATTTCTAAAATTTCTTTTCAAAAATTTCCAAAAATAATTTTTTTACTTTTTTTTT
This sequence comes from Sideroxylon spinosum, assembly GCA_003260245.2. Classification (NCBI taxonomy): domain Eukaryota; kingdom Viridiplantae; phylum Streptophyta; class Magnoliopsida; order Ericales; family Sapotaceae; genus Sideroxylon; species Sideroxylon spinosum. The sequence goes on along the minus strand of QLOD02000029.1, from coordinate 14,267,576 downwards.
TTACTTAATTTTAGAAATTTTTATAAGAAAAACTAACAAACATGAATAGAGTGACAAAATAAGAATATTATCTAAATTTTTGGTTTAACAAAAGGGTTAATATTAATAATATATTAAAATAAAGGACATAAGTGCAATTTTAAAATGTTGAGGGTGTAAATAGAATTACTTAAATATTAAGAGCGTGTTGGTGTAATTTATTTTATTATTATTTATTATTATTATTAACGCTGATTGGTAGGTTGAAAAAGTGGAGAAATGCTGATTACTTAAATTTATTTGGTTAAAACTCAAATAGCATTAGTTAGTGCTTAATATAAAATTTGAAAATAAAAATACTATTTGATATATTTATTTTTTATTTTTAACATAAAAACGTTGTTTGGATATAGGCCTGTTTGGGGCAAGAAAATTTACTAAAAAACTCTAAAAACCTTTGAAAATCTCTGAAATTCTCTGTTACACTTTTACATTTTATTTCTCTCCCAAATTCAAAAAAAAAAGTGAAACATCTTTTGAAAAAAATAACTTAACTAGAATTTCGTTAATCGAATAGGTAAAAAAATTTTGGAGGATATCAACACAAACTCCTAAGCCTTCAAATGACACCCATTTTGCCTATTTCTATATATTTTTTGTATACCGTCCCGACAAAAAGTAACAAACCGTTCTAACGGTTTCTCCATTGCTCCATTCCGTCCAAACGACTGATATAAGAGTCAAAAAATTCTAACCAAAACCGTTCTGATAGAACTAAAAAACTGTTCCGACGATTTTCCTCTCCAAAAAGTTAAAACAAAAGTCAAAATATTTCACTATTCATCTCTAAAAAAACGTAATTTGGTGGCTGTGCACTAAATATCAAAAAATTTCTCAAACCATATTTTTCACCTTTTTCTTTTTCTTTTTTGCACGCCAAACGAGTCCATAGTTTATTTGGTTAAATCTCTAGTAGCATTTGTTCATACTTAATATACAATTTGAAAATAAAAAATATTATTTGATATAGAACTTTTTTAAAACCTATATCCAAACGACGTTTTTTTTGGTCCCATTTGGTAGTATCTTTGTTTTCTGTTTATGTTTTTAAAATTTTGTAAACTTATAACAAAACGTGTTTGTTAAATCTATTTACGTTTTTTTTTGTTTCCAAAAATTGAAAACTAAAACCAAAAAATGTAAACAAAAAAGGTATTTTCATTGCCGAACAAAGGTGAACAATTTTATATATTAACGTGTATGATTTATCTCTATTGTATATGGTGAATCGCATTTGAACTTTTATTATTAATCATTTTTGTTAACAATTATTAAGAAAATTAATTAAAAAAAAAAAAGGCTACGCGTTAATCATACGTTACTAACGCGTGCTCATTGATTGAGACACATCAAATTAGTTTTATTTTATTTTAATTTAAACACCTTGTAAAAATTACTCCAATGATTAATAGATTTAAGAAAACTTAAACACGTTACATATGTTTCACTCTGAATTTTGAAAATAAAAAACAATAAATTATTTCAATTTATGACCAGAATAATATAATAATAATATTTTTGTAATGTGAAATTTATTGATAGATTAAATTTTTAAAAGTAATTGTTTCCATAGTAAATCACCTCGTTCTAGCGATAAATTTTAATAAAATAACGTTACTCTCTAAACATTCACTCTATGGGTGTCATTGTGGGACTTAAGCGAAGGATTCAAGTTGCAAAACTGCAATTGAATGATTAGGAATAGGGATAAACATAATTCGGTTAAACTAAAAATAAAACCGAGTTATTCAATTTCGGCTAAAGTGGTTCGGTCTGTTCGATCGGTTTAGTTTTGCGAAAAGTAGTAATTCAGTTTCCGATTTGGTTTCAAAGGTAAGAAAATCGAACTGATTGAAATAACCAAGTTACAGACATGTATGATTGTATAATAATGTAATGAAAACTTTAAACGTATTAATTTTTTTTTTCTTTTTTTTTTTTTTTTTTTAATGAGGAATGCAAGTGGATTATGCTTGGCATGTAACCATGAATGAATGCTTGGAATGCACTTTTTTTTTTTTTAAAGGATGATTATGATCTAGTCTAGTTTAATTCAGGTGAATGATAGGATTTTCTGATTCATATTTTGATTCACTTTTTTGTGTGGCAAATGTTTGAAAATTTAAAAATGTATTTTGTTGGTACAAAATGTATAGAATGTACCTGGTAGGTTTCCGAGCACACACTTTGAATGTGAGAGTGATTGGAGAACTCTCACCGGACCAGATATGATACCTTGGTTGGACCCTACTTCTCTAAACGACAACATTTACTTGACCTCGACTATAAACACTACATCGTACTAAGTTTAGTTCGTTTATTACTATTTAGTTATATTCGATTAACCCCGATAGGACATATGGACAGTCTCTAAAGGTCACATCATACGTATTTTCTTGGTTTGTCTCATACATATTCAATGCTACACGATGGGTAAGTAATACAATGGACATTTATTATAAAGTATACAATCACATTAAAATAGCCTCGAGCAAGAAGATAATGATATTTTTTTATTATTTGAACATTTGTTTATTCTAATTATCATATTATAAATAGAACACTTATTACTAAATTTCAAATTCATGCATATTCAATGTTACACGATGGGTAAGTAATATAATGGACATTTATTATAAAGTATACAATCACATTAAAATAGGCTCGAGCAAGAAGGTAATGATGATTTTCTTATTATTTGACCATTTGTTTATTCTAATTACCATATTATAAATAGAACATTTATTACCAAATTTCAGGTACGTTTATTATTGATCACGAAATGTTGATTTTACCACCGGATCCTCAGCCTATTCTTCTAACTTTGTCTTTTTTTCTGGCTTAAATATTTGAATCCATATGAATGTAGTGAATACGTTTAATAATATTTTTTTATTGTTGGATATATTTCTAAAACAAAAATATGGGATTGAAATTTTTCAAAAAACAATCAAATCAATTAAATCTTCTATTCGGTAAATTTGGTTCTAAAAACTTAAAAACCAAAATAATCAAAACGGAAGTGACCGAAATAACCAAAGATCAGACCGAATCGCATCCCTAATTAGGAGGTCCCCTTTTAGATTTATACTAAAGTCATCCAAATGAAATTAAAAAGAAATTAATATTTGACCAAATGTGTTACGTTTCATTTTTTTTTTCTTTTAAGAATATCACTTAACTATGCACAACGTTCAAAATTTATTAATTTTTTAAACTATTTATCTAATTATGAAAGTTTACTCTCTCTTTTTTTTTATTTTTGAGTGCTTTTGAATTTTAAAAACTACCAAAGCAATTCTAATTTTTTTTAAAATTTTTAATTTCTAATCAAAATTTATTATTTATTATTTTATATTAATTTTATTTTTATTTTTTTTAGCAAACTAAAATACGATCTTCATATTTTATATATATTTTTTTATTTGTGAGCGTCCAAAGTGGATCCTTCCGCCCCATCTCACTTTTCCTTTGTAAGAAGAAAGGTTGACAGTATCATGGACAAAAGGACAAAGAATAGCAGGGACAAGCGACGTCCATAATGAATGCAACGTGACTCGTACTGGTTAAAGGACAGTAGAGAGCTGCTTCTCCCCCCACCCGTCTGACACCCAGCCCGCCCGACAAAAAAAAATTAACCCTCAAATTACCCTATTACCCCTACTCATTCAATTAAATTACATTTTATTTAATTATTTTACATTCTTATTTTAACTTTTAAATTTAGTTGTTTTATTCATTTATTTTACTTTTTAATTTAATTCTTTTATTTGTTATCTCATTTATTTTTTGTTAATATTTATATTTTTCTTTAT
>QLOD02000029.1:14220928-14256979 GCA_003260245.2 Sideroxylon spinosum | reverse complement strand
AAATAAATAAATTCAAAAATAGATATTAAAAAATAATTAAATAAATAAATTATTTATTAGTAAGATAGAAATAATAAGTAAATAAATTAATTAATAATTATATATATATATGATTTTAGAATTGAAAAGGGGAGGGGTATAATAGTCAATTGACCGGAAGTGGGTGATGTGTCAAGAGAGGTGCGACTGTCAGGGGTGGAGGGAAAAGCAATTTTCAGAATAGTGGGTATCCCAAAGGAAAGGGCAACCACATGTTGGATTCTCTTGGAGGATTAATCTAATAGTGATTTTTAGTATTTTTTTATTTTATTAAAAATTAATAAATAAAATTTACATAATAAGACATTATTGTTTTTGAAAATATATTTTTTATAAACTAAGATTCAACAATTAAAATTTTTTTTTCAACAAATGAGATTATTTTTATATTATATTTGGCAATAAAAAAATGCCACCTAATATGATCACCACGACAACTGAATCGAGTTGAATCAAGCTTGAAGAGAAAAAAAAATCAGAGGAAAATGGTTGGAGAAAGCCTCCGATGAAAAAACCTTCGATAGTAAAGTTAGAAAAGCTTGAGAACAATAGTAAAGTTAGAAAAGCTTGAGAACAACAATAAAAAAGCAACCAGTGATCAGTTAATAATAATAAGCATACTTGACCCATTCGTGCTCGGGGCCACGCCATGTGTCTATGATATTTTTTTTGCAATATATTTTTAACTTTCCGTTCAACTTTTATTTTAGTAAATCCATTACTATCTATCTCACAAAACGATTTAGATATTTTAAATTTCACCGCATTTTAAAAGTGGATATTATATATAAATCAAAACTACTAACTTCAATTCCGTCCGATTATAGTTTTTAGGAAGTTAAACATTTCAAATGAAAATATCATAATTTGTGCTTTCTTATATGATACTTATTAAAAATTAATTGGAGAGAGAGATACCAAAACACATTTAGTAGCAATTAAGGTGTAAAATTTTGGGAAAAAAATTAAAATTCATGGATTATAATAGTTTTTTTCAATCTGAACTTCTTGTCCAAAATTTTAACTATGTAAGAAACTTAATAATAATTTTGTTCAATATGCTATAGACATAAGTTATTGCTAGGTTTTTTTTATATTTGATAAAACAAATTGCAATTTTTACTAACTTTTAGCATATTTTTATAATTTCGGGGTGTTTGATAAAAATTTTGGTAACTTTTAGCTGGTAAAATTTTTGACAAATTTTAGCAATTTTTTATGTTTTTGATAAAATTTTTGATAATTTTTGAATTAAGTAAGTTATTGTGATTGAATATAAGTGATAAAACTTGATATTTTACCAAATATTTATTTACTAAAAATTGATCTATTTGTACTATTTTTGATCCACCAAATAGTACCATATTAATGCTAGGCCTGGCTCTTTAGGCAAGCGAGTCAAGCGGGCGCTTCGGGGACCCAAGAAAAGTAAAATTCAGAGATCTCGGGATTTTTATGTATATGTTTATGCGGGAGCGGATCTAGGATTTTTGATAAGGAGGCACTGAGCATCAGATACTAAGTATCCAAGAAGAGAATAACGAGAAAAAATAACGAGTTACGTCGGGATTAAGTGTAGAGAAGAAATAATATTATTTTTAGGAGAAATAAAATTATTATTAGATATTAAACCGGTAAATACATTTTTCACAGTTTAATGGTTCAACTCACCGTAGAATTTAAGATTTAGGAATGTCTCTCGTTATAAAAAAATTATTATTATTAAGTTTTATTATTTATAGAATTTATTATGCTATATTTTTTATGCTATGTACAGAAGTATTTAATAGTGTGGTGGAAAAATGTATTTTATTTTACAAAAAATACTAGGATTTGACTCATACACTTTTTTATATGTTGAAAATTTTTGAATTAACTTTAATTTTTAAATAAAATTTAAATCCTTAGTTTTAAATCAATTTATTTTTTAAATAAAATTAAAATTTCAAGGATATTTTAGTAATTTCGTGTCCAAAATCCAGGGATCACTTGTCCCCCCGCCTTCACATGGCTTCGTCCATGTGTGTATGTATATGTGTGTATATATAACTTAAAATAATTTAAACTAATTATACTAGACCCAATCAAACGGAGAAAAGAGAAAAAAAAAAAAACTAAGTAGGCTCCATTTCAGAGTTTCGTTTTTGGCTTTAAAAAAGTATGAACCGGCCCTGATTAATGCTATATATATTTAAAATTTTTTTCTTGAAATTTATAGAAAAATAATATGATAAAGTGTGAGTTTATTATTTTTAAAAAAACTAATTTATTACAATATGTTCTTATTATAATAATCCATATTATTTTTGTCGTGAAGATTTTTGATAGAATAATTTTTTCCAACAGCAAATAATTAAGATTTTTGAAATTCGTAAAACATGTACGAAATTATATTAGTTTATGCAAGTAGGTTAAATAGTAATCAGGCAATACTAATTTAGGGAAACTACAAATAGTAAAACATCTTTGGAGTTCGTTAAAATAGCTATGGTATAGACTGTGCCCAACCATATTCGGGGCCGTTTATAATTCTATTTTTTAGTAACTTTGGATAAAAAAATTTTTGCCAAAAGTTAGTAATGAAAATTTTTGATGTATTTAATAAAATAAAAAGTAATTTTTAGATATTTAGTAAAAATTTTGGGTAATTTTGATAAATTTTTTATGTATTTTTAATAAAAAATTTATTAACTTTCGAGTTGAGCATCTTCAATTATTAAGCGAAAAAAATGTAAAATTAGATGTTTTATCAAACATTAAAAATCAAAAAATTAATAAATTTAAACCAAAAATTATGCCTCCAAATAGTATCTTAATGCGTGTGTATGTATGAAAATACATTTTACTTTTGCATGGGACATATAAAAATATGTTTAGAATGACAAAAAAAAAAAGATAAAATGAAATTAGTTGTGGATTTATAATTTATGTGATGAAATAAAAAATCTGAATGCACCAAACGTTAGATTATTAATCAACCAAGGACCTCCAAAAAATATAGGATGACGGAATTCTAAGATTAAATTACAATTTTAACTCATTAGACAACGCCTCTTTATATATATATATATATATATATATATTTAACTATTTATTTTTTATTTTTATTTTATTGTTATTATTTTTTTAAATAAAAATGGAAATCTCTTTTGAAAATATAATTTTATCTACAATTGCTAATTTTTATTTTAATAAAATATTTAATTTTATTAATTTTTTAAAAATTAATTGAACTTAATAAAATATATTTCACATTAAATTAAATTTATTTTAATTATTTATTAAAAATTATTTAATTCAATAAATATAAATATATTAATTATAATTTATTTATATTATTTATTAAAAATAATTGAATAACATATAATTATTATGGTATCATTTGATTCAGTAAATATAAACTATATTAATCATAATTTAATTAAATTATTTATTAAAACAAATGAATAAAACATATTTCTATAATAATTTAGATAATTTAATTACAATATTTATTAAAAATAGTTTAACAAAATATATTGAATATTAATTAAATAATTAAATTAATCTAGTTAAATTATTTATTAAAATTAAATTAATAAAATTAATTACATATTAATTTAGATAATTAAATTAATTTAACTTAATTATATTATTTATTGAAATAATTTTAGTTTAATAAAATATTTCAATAAATAAACTTATTTTTAATATAATGCAACAAAAATACATAATGTGTTAAAATGAATAAAATATTTATAATAGAAAAAAATAGAAGAAAACCAATTCTCTTAGTACATTTTCTATTTAAATTTTTTTTTTAAAATAAGTTTAACAAAAATATTCCTGTTGCTAGTTTTCAAAAATCTATAAATATAAATAAATAAAAAAAGGAACAGTAACAAAGATTGGAAGGGAGTGAAGATATATAACACGCATTTGGATTGATGGATGACACACGTTGAACATCCAAAATTTGAGACAAAGTGGTGGTTATGAAAATGACTGCGTTTTAAAGTGTATTTATTGACAACTACAAAAAGGATGTCTGTATCCATTGCTCGAGAAAATTCTAGTGGCCGTCCAGCGTAGTTTTGACTTGAGACCCTGCCACATGAGATATTTGGGTAGGATTGCTTCCGAGAAAGATCAACACGTGCTTAGAAAACTATAAGTATGTAAAAAAACAAAAAAGAAATGAGAGTATTATTAACCACTTTAAGAATTCTCTCAAATCAATTCCAGAACTTCCCTTCTATTTGAACCTATTCTAACTTAATCGTCAGAGGAACGTTCGATCGAACACTACTTTGCCGATAGTTTTGTTTCAGGAATCAATTAATAAGATTGAGACGAAGACACATACAATCCAATCATCTTAAAATGGTTAGATTTTTTTGGTCGAACAAGCAATTAGTATACTTAATTAGATTTGTGACACTCCATAGATCTTATCAAACAAGAATAACAGTTAGAATTAAATTTTTATTTTTTGAGTTCTTATGAAACTTTATCCAATAATATTTTTTTAGATCAACTTCTATAAGAATTCCAATGTTAATAATTAACTCAAAGTGTATTTAACTTCATACGAATTTTTTCATACCCTCCTTAGTTAAGCACGGATCTCTGAGGTACTTTTAAGTTGGTTATTAATTAATGCTCTTTAATAGCTATATTAACTAATTCTTATTAATGAACCTTTTTTTACACCCTCCTTTGTTAAGCACGAATCTCTGAGGTACTTTTAAGTTGGTGACTATAATAGCTATATTAATTAATGCTCTTTAATAGCTATATTAATTAATTCTTATTAATATTATTATGAGAATTTGAGTTGTTTAAATTTACTTACTAGTTAAAATTTAAATTCATAATAATTAATTTTACATATTATATATGTTTATTTTTCGATATTATAAATACTCGCAAGAAAAAAAACTAATATTATAATATTTCCATGACAGACAATTTGAATAATATTGGACAATCAATCTAGCTAGCTAATCAAATGATTTTGTAAGATCACATTCTATTAAAAAAAATCAACTAACGTTTTCAGCGACCATGGTACAGCAATCATGTATCTATATAACATTTTAATAGGTTTAATATCATAAAATTACCAGGTGCTTAAAGACACGCTTGATGTGGGACTCACAACCCAGCCCCTTTCTCTGTAACCCACAAACCAACCCCTTTCTCTGTCACATGGGACCCACAGCCCCTCTTTCCCTCTCTCATCTCTCTGCCAATTAGGACAAATGTCCAATCATTTAACCTATTTTGTATTATAGATTATAAAATTACTATTTTTTTACCTTTATTTTTTTATATTTTAAGATAAATCACATGAGTTAAATACTTTCATTAATTATTCTTCTTTATCCGTTTCTTTCATTTTTTTTAATGACCACGATTTTATTTTTATTTTTTTATTTTGCTTAGTCATGACCACGAGTTAGGGAAATGATATCTATAAAGAAAAACCCATGAAGGACACGTGTTGCTCTTGTTTACTTTATAATTGCAAAATTTTCTTTTAATTATGTAAGCTCTCAAAAGAGTCCTAAACAAACTGAATTTGTTTGAATAGATATGATACGATTCCTTACGTGAATTAATTTATTACATTTTATTAAATTCTGCCATCCATAATAAACTCGATGTATTTATGATTAAAAATACTCATATTTTTATTTTGATCCTATTTTTATATGTTTTTAATTTATTAAAAAATTAATTAAATTTAAGAATTGAAACATTTACATTAAATAACAGACAGTGACATCTAAATAATAGTAAGTAATTGATGAGTATTTTTCAATTAGACAAAATTAATGAGTCTTTTAATAAGACAAATAAAAGGAAGATAAAGAGACATATAAGAAAAATCAAACTTTCAAAATTTCAAAATGTAGTTCTACCCTTATTTTAAGACTTTGGGAAGAAAATAAGCATACTTTTTTTTTTTAATTTTTATTTTGAACTGGAAGCTGGTCTCATTTGACAAAATTTTATTAGTTTTCAATTTTCTTTTTTATCTTTTTTGAAAACTAAATTTGAAAATTTGTTTAGTAAATTTGTTTCCATTTTTTAATTTAAAAAATAAAACTATTTTTAAAATTTTTAAAAAATTATAAAAATATAAAAAAATATATTTTCTCATGTTTTCAGTTTTAGTTTTATTCTCCTCTACAATCACCGATTATAGGCACTGTCTGGTGTAAAATAAAAAATTACAAAATTTACAAATTTCTATAAACACAAATTACGACATTGTAAAATCTAAATTTTCTACTTATTACACAAATCATGAGACACTAACTTTTATAATTTTATACAAATTTATATAACTTTAAATACACTCATAAATATTACTCACAACTGACCACTTCCATTGCCGCCAATTATCATTTTCACCACCAACAACAATCCATCTTTAGCCCCTGTCGTCAATCACTACCAACTTAATACTATAATTGTTAACTAACAATTATTATAATCAAATAAACTTTTAAGTTTTTAAATATGAAAACAAAAATTAAAAATCAAAAACTAAATATAAAAACTAAAAATTGAACACAAAATTAAAAGCTAACAAATTTGTCCAACTGACATGCTAGAATTGTTTTTTTTTTTTTTTTTGGGGTTCATTTGACATATTTTTTCATTCATAATATGAGAAAAGCAACTTTAATCATTTTATAAGAAGTTAGAATACCAAAAAAAAAGAAAAAAAAGTCGAAAAGGCACTTTCTTTTCAAAAGGAACCCAAAAGTTAGGTGGTGATAAAGGTCAACAATAAAAAATAAAAATGTTCATTCTCCTGTCGTGCTCTAAAAAAATGAAATTTTTTTTAAAAATCCTATAAATTTTTATTATTTATTACAAAGCATTTTTCCTCTCCAATTATATAAATAACATCTTTTCTCTCTCTCTCTCTCTCTCTCTCTGTGATGTTATATATATCCAATGAATTGAAATATAAGATACATAGTCCATGCGTTAAAAAAATAATCCAAGTTAGATTTTATATCTACTTCTCTAACGTCAAGCCATCCTAAACGTCACAACAGTACTGTTACTCATTACAATAAATAACTTTCTATTCATGCGTTCCACGGGAAAGCCAGTACCACCGCTGGCCACTCAAGCACTGCGCTGACCCGCCACCATCAAGCAGTACTACGTAGCCTATCTTCCAACCACCCAATGCTATGTCCATTCGCCCACAATAATTATAAAGAACACAAGTTGTGAAATTATGATTTGGTTCTCATAATACTAATACGACAAACAGTGTATACTTTACAAATTAAAATTAAAAACTTTAAATTGAAGAAATTAAACCTTTTCATTTGAACCGAACAAAAAAATTTTAAATGAACCTTTTTGGGGAAAAAATATTTTTGTAAAGTTGATTTGTAAGAATTCAAACTTTTATTTAAAAATTCATTCTTTCCTCTTGCATGTTTTCGGATGAACTTAGGAAATGATTAGTAATTATTTATAAGTGTCGAATAAAATTTAGGAGGTTGGTTTTAATGGAATCAGTTGTTGACTCTTTTTTTTTTATAAGAATTAAAAAATTATTGTTGACTTTTTTTTATAAGAATTAAAATTTTAAAATGGAAAAGAAGAAGTTTAAAAATATTTCCCCGACGGACACTTTGAACAATGAAAAATCCACCTAAGCTAGCTAATCCAATGATTTGATAAGATCACATTCTATTAAAAAATTCAACTAACATTTTCAGCGAGGATGATGTAGCAATCATATTAGAATATTTTAATAGGTTTAATGTTTTAAAATTACTCTCTTCTTACCTTTATTTATTCATTTATTTTAATATAATCACATGAGTTAAATGTTTTCATTAATTAATTATTCTTCTTTATTTGTTACTTTCAATTTTTTTTTTAATGACCACGAGTTTGGGAAATGATATCTATAAAGAAAAACCCATGAAGGACACGCGTTGCTCTTGTTTACTTTATGGTGACAAAATTTTCATTCGGGGAGCATTTGGTACAACAAACAATATAATAAAATGAGATAATTTGTAAGGTTAGTAATTTATATATTGAGATAAAAAGTGAATTATTTTGAGAGATTTTTTAAAATTTTCAACTTTTTTTTTTTATAATTAAAATTTCTAACGTTTTATTATAATTATGTAAGCTCCCAAAAGAGTCCAAAACAAACTGAATTTGTTTGATGAATTTGATGAATAGATGTATACGCGTATAATTGGGTAAAATTCAAAATCGAATTGAGTTGAATCGAATATTTAAGGTAGGATTTGGTTTATTTTTTATTTTATGTTTTTATTTTGGGTTAAAAATCTCAAAATAAAAAAATAGAAAATATTCTATTTTCAATATTTCGAGATTTTTTTTGTTTTGAATTAAAAACGCTCAAAATAATTTTTTGTTATTTTTCATTTTATGTGTAAACATATTTTTTATTTTCTAAAGTAAATTTTAAAAATATTAAAACACTACCTTCTACTTTTGACTATTTCGTATTTTTGGAAAAGCAAAACTTTGAAAAGTTGGAAGTTAGATTCAGCACCATAGCTACCATTAGACAAATGAAACGGTCGTCTAGGACCCAAAATAAATAAGATATCATATATTTAAAAGTTTTATTAATAATAAAAATATTGAATAATATCTTAAATCAATTAAAATTTAATAAATTTATAAAAAATTTTATTTTTTCTTCAATTTTTACGTTTTTAAACTTTTTACTTTACTCTGTTATAATTATTAATTTTAATTTTATTTTAACCAATGAAAGATTTGTAGGCTTCTTATTTTAATTCTATCTATCATAATTATTTCAAATTAATATATACCAAGAAAAAAGCTTTTCAATTTCCTCTTTAATTCTATCTATACATATTATAATTATCTCATAGGCATTAATTATAATTTTTAGTTTTATTTAAGATTGAGACACCAACTTTTGAATTTTTTACTTTAACTTTGTCGATACATGTCAAAATTATTTAATATTTAATGTATTAATTTTTATTTTTTTAGTTATTTCTAAAATCCTATTCAACAAATAATAGGAAATAAATTTTTAACTTTTTATTTGTCATAATAATTATCTCATATTTAATGTATTAATTATTAGTTATTTTTAACTTTATTTAAATTTTAGGACATCAAATAATTTAGGTATCTTTAAAAGTCTGGTCTAATAACCTAAACTTCTTTAGAAATTTTGTCTAGGAGCCCCATCTTTTTAGAAACGGTCCTGGTTAGAATATATATATAGAATCTCAGAGAATAGAAGGTAGGGAAGATTTGAGAGTGAATAAACTGCAGTTGTGCTTCTTCAGAGATAGATCAGAATGGCAGAAGATCAGGAGCAGCAACGAACCCTTCTGAAGAAATATTTCCATGACGACTGCCCAGGATGTAAGCTCGAACAGCTTAAGGAATTGCAGCAAGGTTTACCCATCAAGCAACTCCTCTCTATTTGGATCGTTGTGCTCTGCTCAGGTACCTTTAACTTTTCATCCCCATTCTAGCTAGCTAGAATCACTTCATTTCTTTTCACTATACTTTGGGCCGCCTTCTTGAGTGTTTCTTTCTTTATGAGGTAACATTCATCATCTTCGTTGGTTCCATTTGAGGATACAAATGCCCTCTCCCAATCCAAATTTGTAACTGCTAGATTTAACAAGTTCATGGATGATTAAAAAGAAAAAAAAAAATATTATTTGTTTTCTAGAAAACGATACAAAAATAATATGGGACATTTGGAGTGTCAAAAAATTACAAAATTTGATAAAATTTGTGGACTCGTAATTCGTGCAATGAAATAAAAAAATGAATAACTTTTAGAGATTTTCAACATTTTTCAACGATTTTTAATGTTTTTCAACACTCCAAATGGAGTTATAATAAAATTACATGGATAAATTACACGTATAACATTTATGTACAATACCTTTAATTTTATTTCATAACTTGTACTTTAAACCTACTTTAAATTGTCTCAATTTTTTCTTATAATTTATCACTTCTATCAAATAGCTTTAAAATAATTTAACGGAAAAAGCTACATGTTCACAATAAACAATAGATATTTGGATTTTTTTTAATAAATTTAACATAATTAATAAAATCGGAATGATTTAAAAGTACAAAGAATAGAATGGGACAATTTAGAGTACAATAATTAAAATGAGATTATGGATAAGTATAAAAGTGATTAGACATTTCATTTAGAATGAAAGGTCCGCAATATAACAACAATATTATATTGGAAAGTAATGAAAAAACTGTCCACCCTTTTTTAATTTTTTTAAAGAGCAGTATTAGAATCACGTTCTTATTTGAAGGAGAGCCCCAAGTATCGAACGTGGACATGAGGCACCCGAGGTCCACCCCCACCGGGATTGGACTATTGCTCACCACAATTGTATATGTATAGGATCACTTTTATATAATTTAAAGCCACCGCCTAAAGACTTTCATGATAAGGCTTAATCAGAAAAGTTAAATAGTAGGAAAGTTATTTTTTTTAGGTATTTAAAAAAAAAAATTAACTTTTTAATAGTTATTTTTTAATTTTTTATTAATTTAAGATTTTTATCATTCATGATTTAAAAATAAAAAACGTAATAAGATAAGTTATTCATTTCAAAAAAATTTAAAAAATGGAGTAGTTTGCAGTTGAAATTTCTTTAACAGAGCCATTATGCAAAAGGTAAATGAATTTATTAAGTAAGGGTATGAAAATAATAAAAACTTGTTGGATTAAGAGTAATGATATTCCTATTTCTTCATTAACTTTTTCCATTTACTGGTAGTCATAATACTAATAAAAAAAGACCTAACCACTATTTTCAACTACTAAGGCACTGTTTGGAGTAAATTAACTTCAACAATTTTTAAAAATTTCTAAAGTTTATTTATTTTTTATTTCACTGCATACATTACGAATTCACATTTTATCTCATTTTTTTATTACTCTAAACACCTCCTAAAAATGCTGATTAACTTCAATCGTTAAGTTCTGTTTTAAAAAAAAAAAAAAAGACTTCTATCAATAGGTTCACCCACTACTATTTGGTTGAGATGGGTCAATATTAGGAGATATAGTTGTAGAATACTTTAATAAATTGACAGTTTCATATATATGGTTAGTGTATATATATATATATATTACTTAAATTAAGTATTTCGTGTAAAACCTAATTCACATTAGTGATGATTTGGGACCGACACCATCCAATCCGTCCCGAATTTCTTGTTAGTGCAATCTCGACTTGAGTTACTTCGGGTTTAGAGTCTGAATCATCCTGTTTCGCCCTGTGACTCTCCCTTTTTTCTCTCTCTCTCTCAAGCAGCAGCAAGCTTGCAATAATTTGAGAGTTTTAAAAATCGTTAAAAAATATTGAAATCTTTAAAAGTTATTTATTTTTTTTATTTCAAGAGTATCAATTACAACTTCATAACTTTTATTAAATTTTATAATTTTTTTTCATTCGAAACGCTTTACCCCACCGCACTCTTCTCTAAATAAAAAATTATTTAGTTATTTATTAATAATTAATTAATTCAAATATAATTATTTATTTATTAACAAATTTTACTCATTATATGACTCTAAATTTATTTATGAATTGTAAATGGTTTCTATTTTTAAGTTCACTTTTATAAATAGAAATTACTTATTACAATTTATAAAATCAATCGTAGTCAAAATTATGTTAATTTTTTAAAGATGAATTAGATAATTATATACATATATTTTAAATTATTTAAAATTTTTTAAAATTATTAAAAAAATACATAAGATCGTTGTGGTGGGTTAGGGGCGTATTATTTTTATCCTATCCGGATCCAACCCAATTAGGAGGGGAGACGAGTTAGCTAGGGCAAGTCGGCTCGTGATCAAATTAAAGCCAGTTCAAGTGGGCTAGGTTTAACTCAGGGTTTGTTTGGAGTCAAAATAAAAAAATACAAAACTTTACAAATCACTACAAACACGAATTACGAGATAAAACTCTACTCACTGCATAAAACACGAGACATTAATTTTTACAAATTTATATCATTTTATACAACTCCAAACACCCCCTCAGTCTATTTTTCATTACTAATTTACATGCAAACGTAATAATTTATATAAGAAAGATGATAAATATATTATTTCAAAACCAAGACACCATGTCAACAGAAGAAGATGAAGAAAAAGAAAAGAAAAACCGAATTTGGTGCCATAAATGCTGGTGCAGTGCATAAAGGAACGAGGTCTTCTCTTGCTACACTAAACATATGCGGTTGCAATTTCACTTCATCGTCCCTAGCTAATTTCCGGCACACACCTTCCAACTCAGTGTAAAAATAGAAGGTTGTGATACGGTTTTGAATTTTTTCAAATAAAATTTATGATTTTGATTTAAAAAAATAATTTAATGATCATTAAATTATTAAATGATACAATTTTTTTTAATAATTATATAGTATATACCTCAACCTTTTACCCTTACACGGCAGTCTTAAAACCCACTGGGCCTATTAGACACTGCACGTTTTTTCGGTGTGTCCTTGCAATTATTGTAGCCTTTGATCACTTGTCACTCGACTTGTTTCTCACATCAGCTCCAATAGTTATCAGCATTCCCTTCCAGTCTGTGTACAGCTCCCACCTTTCTCTCGACAACTTAGTAATTGTACGTTTAATTGCTTTTATTAGTTAATTGTATTTACTAACTTGGTTTTTATAAAAAAAAAAGGTTGTTTTGGTTAATTAAAATCAAGTAAAATTCATTAATTTTTTATATTTTTTTAATTAAATGTTATCACGTATCACTTATACTTTTACAGTACTTTTTAATTAATTTTTTATCAATCAAACAACCTAAAAAATAATAAAAAAGAGGTTCAATCAAGAGTTAAGACAAAAAATAATATAAAAAATTATTGATTTTATTAAACAATATTTACTACTATATTTATTAAGACATTTGGATTCGTCTTAATTACATCCTAGCCTTCATTTCTCCATTGTAGTTCTTGAAATGGATTTATTATAATATTTATTAATTCAATCTTAAATCCTAATTCTACATTTTTACGAGTGCAAAATGTATCAATCCATCGAAAACATTTATTATTTAGTTTTAAAGATTGTTTTAAAAGAGTGAGAATTGATACAAAAGTAAATTTTAATGTACATATTTAGCGGGCGTTTGGAGTAATAAAAATTGAGATAATTTGATAAAAATTATGAGTTGGTAAGATATTACTAAAAATTGTACACCAACACCCCATAGTTAATGTGGGCATCATTATCTCATGCTCTATGCTTAAGTTTTTTTTTTTTTATAGATCAAGATCATATGTATAACTGATATGATTTGTATATATCTTGGACTCCACACTTGAAATGAGGGATGGTTATCAAGTGCCTATGGAAATGATTTTGTCCAGAATGTATATGTAATATTACTTCCCTAACACAATTTTCTGCATTATCTTTTCAGCATTGCCAATATCATCTCTCTATCCATTCCTTTATTTCATGGTGAGTATACATATGTATTTTAATTTCTTAATTGCTTCATTTTAAGGTTCATCGTGTTTACATTCTTTTATTAGTTTTTTCTATTTCACAATAACTTTAATTTATAAAATAATAAAAATATAACGTGGAGTACAAATACCATCAACATATTTTAAATGGGATTGAATGTTATATTTAAGACACCATAATTATTTTAACCATAGCCTCATGCAGTAAGTAGTTGATAATGTACATTATTTGATGGGGGTGATGATATATTATCAAATTATAATTGATTGGACCGTAGTACATTCAATGTCACATTTACGGGTTTCAGTGCTGCAGCGTAAAAATGTAATAATACTATGTTTATAACACTATTTTCCAACAATTTTTTACATCATCCAAACGACTGTTTTGGACCATCCTGTAAAACCCACAGAAAATCTCCCTATCCTCAGAAAAGAAAGGTAATTTACACCCAACAAACCCTCCTTCACTACACACACATTTCATGACTCGTTGGCCAATTTTATATCAGTAGTTGAGTTCTCACCGCCGAAAGCTCACTGGAATCCAACTCATTTGCATCTCACTTGACTGCCGGAAGCAGTGATTATTACCCACTTTCGGAAAATCTTAATCTGCAAATGAATTGATTACACTTTTTACTAATTGCATCTTCTAACAAAACCCATCACCATTATTTGGATCTTTAATTTTAACAAAGCAACCCAAGCCAATTCAAACATAAAATACACAAACAACCCAATTCATAGATAAAATTCGTCTCATTACCCAACCCAAAGACTCTCTTGGTGATTAAAATCACATTGATCTACAAGATTGTCCCTTTTCCATGCCATCTTTGCCCGAGCCGTCCTCCATCTTAAGCACGATCAACGGACGTCTCTCTAGTGCTAGGGTGCAGAAGCAAGTGACAAGAGGTCCTCGGAGTTGGAGCCACTCGTCACACTTGTCAGGTTTGGGTTTTTTTCTTGGTCCAAAGTGGTGTTGTTTTAGAAGTTGTAAAAAATGTTATAAAAATCTTTTGTAAATCTAACATTTCTAGTAAAAATACACTACAGGCCATAAAAATGAATGATCTTAATTTGATTACACTTTAATGAAATATAATTTTTTATGTTTTGTCTTAATTGTGTTTCAATAAGATTTTTTTAACTTTTATTTTATTTTCAAATTTCTTTTAACTAAATTAAATTAGAACTATTAGATCATAATAAGAAAATCAAGATCATTTATTTTTGTCCTCCATCCACTACAGTGCAACGCACTACAGCCCTAGAACCCACATTTATATGTGGATTAATTTATACTAATAAGATGAGAGAGGGAAAGCCCTGGAACCCACATTTAAATGTGGATTAATTTATACTAACAAGATGAGAGAGGGAAAATAATAAATTCATTTGAATTGGTAAAACAACGTAGACAATATTATTATTATGAGAATATTACATTAAATATATAATGCTGCAATGAATTTTACACTACAAGGACTGCAGTATTCAAATAAAATGTTCTGGTTTAATCAAGTTTATTAATAAAACAACATAGGTAATATTATTATTATGAGAATGTTACATTAAATATGTGATGTTGTAATAAATTTTACACTACAGGGGTTGTAGTGTTGAAATGAAATGAAGTGTTCTAGTTTAATCAAGTTTATTGATTCTGTCAAATAACATTTATTATTATATTCACTAATTTAATCAAATAAACCATGATTAAATTTAAGTCATTCATCTCAACACTATAGCCCTTGTGTAAAATCCATTGCAGTCCTCTCCAATCCTTATTAAGCATGTGTTGGAATCAACTATGTTCATTTTCCTTAGCGTGGACCCAACAAAGGTCTAGTGAGATGACAATTATTTTGGATGCTTGTTTTAAATTCAGTTTTTATTTTGAATTTTTAAAAATAAAAAAATAATTCAAAACGTATTTAATCACTCTTATTTTTAAAATCTATTTTAAAAAATAGAAAATGAATTTATCTGTGGAATGCAAATTAGCCAAAAGTCGTTTAGAAATTTTCGACTCAAAATACAATAAAAAAAATGAAAAAAAATATATATATAAATTCATGCCAAATGCAACATAAGATCTTATTGTTTTTATTCTTATTTATTAAAAGATTTTGCTATATTTTTTGAACACTTTTGCTCTTATTGTTTTTTGCAATGTTTACCCTTATTTACCTCAAAATTATAATTTTGACACCACCGGTTATACGTTTCGGGTCGGGACATGCATGCAGATCAGGGACTTTCATGTCGCGGATACTGAAGAAGACATTGGCTACTATGCTGGTTTTGTAGGTGAGCTATTTTACGTCAATATTTTCCAATAATTACTGATTAGTTTTTCCTTTTTTTTTTGGGGGTTAAAGTAAAAAGTCCTAATTGATTGCTTGAACCTATATATGTGAAGGGGCCTCATTGATGCTTGGAAGAGCTCTGACATCTGTGTTTTGGGGATCAGTGGCTGATCGATACGGTCGAAAGCCAGTTATACTTATGAGCCTTTCTTCGGTGTTCGTTCTTAATTATTTTGCTTTTTCGTTTTTGGCTATTTTATCTTCACTAATTACCCATTTTTGTTTTTTTTTTGGTTGTAACAAACATTGTTCCATTTCAGGGTTATCCTCAACACTCTCTTTGGTCTTAGCATAAACTTCTGGATGGCCATCGGTACAAGGTTTCTTCTTGGATGTTTGAATGGTTTGCTTGGTCCAATAATGGTATCCCCTCCTTAATATTCGTTCAGAATATACATGTGTGTATATATATATATATAATATCGTATGTATGTACGAAGTCAACGGTTTCTTGTGCTGTTTTTGTTCTGCTTGACCTGCAGGCATATGCATCTGAAGTTTTTTGCCAAGAGCATCGAGCATTAGGGCTGTCAACCGTAAGATTTAATGATTTATTATATTTATATATTACTGTGAAGAGTTTAAAATGTATTATAAGCTTTGTTAGTCTGAATAAAATTTTGACTCAAATTTTTTTTAATACTGCTACTATACAAAATCTTAACTCAATTATTTATAGTTGGATTTAATACTCAATTTATAATAAAAGTGTTTAAAGTGATAAAAAATTAAGATAAAGTGTGAGTTTGTAATACTAACAATGAGATAAAAAATAAATAATTTTTAAAGGTTTTTAATTTTTTTTTCTTTTTTGTTTTTGCCGAATGCACCCAGTTTTGAATGAGAAATTTTTTTAACTTAATTTAATACTCAATTTATAATTCAGGACAGAATAAATTCTTAATTCCTCTCTTGGATCTCACTGAAGTGCACCTTTGTGACACAATTCCGATGAACTAAAAAGTATTTCTCCGAGGAATTGAATAATGTTTTGTGATTTTTAATATCAATGTCATCAGGTTAGTACGGCATGGGGGATCGGATTGATCATTGGACCAGCATTGGGAGGTTTTCTTGCCCAGGTACTTTAAAAAGGTCTATTAGATGGAAGTATGTTTTAAATGAATGCAGTTATAATACTTGGACTGTGATTGAAGTGAGAATTTGACCAGAGAAAATAAAATAGAAGAAGAAAAAGTATGAAAAAAAACATATATATATATATATATATATTTTTAAATAAAAATCTTTGTGCAGATATGAAATGATTAAGAATTATAATAAAATAAAAGAGATTCATAGCTATTAGCTTTTCATGCCTTTTCACTTTCATTTTTCTTTAAATTGGGAATTATTTCTTTAGGAATTTTATGCATTTAAAGTTTGATATTAATATTGAAAGCGCTTTTAAAGGCCGTTGATTTGATTTTTCGCGACTGCCTAGGCGGATACAAATAGTATGCTAATAGTATTTTTTTTTTTGATATTTTCTGAACATGTTTCCTAATATCTTTAGTGATCGTCATTTATAATAAAATATATTTAAAATAATTAATTTAATGTTAAAAGATGTTTATTTTAATAATAATAATAATAAATAATTTACTAATAAATAACATAATTTAATAATATTTATTAAATTTAATTTATAAACTTTAACAAAATATTTTAATAAAATAAATATTTTAAGATGTAATTATTATTTATTATAAAATTTAAATTTAATAAAAATAAATGAATATAATAATAACTTATTATTTTAAAAGTAATATTAATATTAATAAAATAAATTTTTAATTATTTCTGGTCAATAATTATTTTAATTTAATAAAATAAATAGATTTAATAATAAATTAGTAATTTAATTATAATTAATTTAAATTTAATAAATTAATATATAATTATTTAATATTAAAAATAATTTTAGCTTAATAAAATAAATTATGTTTATCATAAATCATTATATTAATTGTAATAAAAAATATTATAAAATATATCATTATCTTAATTGTAATAAATATATTATAAAATATGTTATTATTCCTTAAAAATTATTTTCATTTAACAAAATATTTGAATAAAGTAATTCATTTTAATGTTATGTAATAAAAATGAATAGTGCTAAATTGACAAAATATTTATAAGCGTGATTTTTTTGTTTACATTTTTTATTCGAGTTTTCATTTTTTTGACAACAAAAAATTTTAAACAAATTTACTAAACACATTTTTGTTGTTAATTTTTAAAAATATATAAATATAAATAAAAAATAATAAAAATAAAAAGTATGAACCAGGTCTTAAAAAGTTCATTTTTAATTTTTAAGAAATTAAAATGTGGTTGGTTGGTCATTATATCATCCTCATAATGATTTCCTTTCAGTTTCACCCTTTCGCTCTCTCTTTCTTACTGCAAATTTTGTTGTTAACTACCACCCTGCAGGTTCGAGCCTATACAAACTTTGAATTTGTTTTTATTTCAACTAAAAAAATAATTATAAAAATGCTCTTAAAAAACCCTTAAAGACCCTTAATTATGCATGGATTTTTAAGTATCTCTAATCTTGATCCATTTAGGATTTAGCCTACTGTGAATTAATTTCTCTAATCTTGATTTGATTATTTTTCTTTGGTTTCTTATAATGTTTCTTGGGTTTAAGCCCGCAGCGAAATACCCAAACATTTTTGCGAGAGATTCCATGTTTGGAAGGTAACTATACTCTCTTTCTCTCTCTATTTTACTACAATAACCACGCAATTTTATTGTATAAATTAAAGAGTTACATTCCCATTTTAATTGTTTAAATTTGTTGTCTAGAACTTATTTGGTTACGAATTAATTTCATTTTTTTGTTAAACTTTTTCAATTTTTTTTAAAATAATAATTTTTTACTATTTAATATCAAATATTTAAGAAAACATATTAACAGTAGTTCTATAAGTACGTAATAAGAAGATAGCTGATGTAGTTACATCACTCAAAATCCTTTGAAAAAATTATTTTTTAATTTTAATTCTTAACATAACATAATCATAATGTAAATTTTCACATAAATCATAATTTAGCAATCACCAGAGATTAACACAAAATTAAATATTGATCTGAATATTTTATATATCGATTTAAACATGCAGAAGAAAAAATTATTAATTAACAATAACGTTAAACAAATTGATGAATTTTGCAATGTTAATATAAAGAAAACAAAATCAAAAAAAAAAAAAAAAAATCATACCTTACACATTTGATTGAACAATTTAAAAACCAGAAGATGCTTAAAAAAGCACAAAGGATATCTTTAATAAGGAATAAAGAGACTCTTATTGAAATGTTATGCACGAAAAAAACTTGAAATTTAGTTATTATATAATTGAATACATAACCAAAAAATAATTCAAAAGATAATTAAGTTTCCAAAAACATAAGAAAGGTAAGACTAATAGCTATAGTATGAAATATAATTATAGTCTTGTCGTGATGTAAAACACAAGTAGAATTTTTTTTTTTTTAATGGTAAAATATTGTGTTCGTATCGTAGGCCTTGATAGTAGTAATTAAATTAAATTGGATTGTATTTCTAAGCTGAATTCAAAAATTAAATTATAATTCTATATTGTTTGTTATTTTTAATAGAATCAAATTCAACTTAGATGTTGAAAATTAAAATTATATTCGCTAGTTTTATTTTTCATATAATCAACTTAGATCATTTATGAAAATTTAACTTATAAAAATAGCAATATTAAGTGATATTCATAAATAATCTATAACTTAAATACAATTTGTAATATTACATGATAATTAAGTATTTGAGAAAAAAACAAAAATCAAATTCTGAGTAAAGTGCCATGCATGTGTCGTTGTTACATTACTCGAAATCTTATTATACATATAAATTATATGATATTGACACTCCTTAGTAGGCATTGGGTTGCATGTGCTCAAAATGCAAATTTGTGATGCAGATTTCCTTTCTTCTTGCCATGCTCTTGCATATCACTTCTCGCATTGGTGGTGGCTATTGGTTCATGCTGGCTTCCGGTAAGATATATACAATATTAATCTTATCTCCGTTGATAATTCAAATTTATCCTTCTCTATATATGCAGTATTTATTTTAAGTCAGATCCCACCCTTTTCTAAAAACAACTCAATAATTATTTTAAAAAATTATATTTTTATAATATACTTAAAATTTATTTTTTTGTCAATATAAAATATTATAACATCTCATGCCCCGCATGGATCAGCATTAATTTCATGGTTTTAAAAAAATGATATCAGCAATTGTAATGGTAACAATCATAATACAAATAAATATAAGACAAAATAGGGTTTAGCACTCAATTGTGCCCTTTAAAAAAAAAAAACAAATTTTTTAGCGAAATATCAATTGTGTTCATCTAAGAACATAAAAAATTTAATCCAATATCAAAATAAAAAACAAATTTTATCTCAAAATACACCATACAATTATATCTATCCCATCCAATACAATTGAAAAATATCCAACTCTATTTTGACACTTTTTATCTCTCTCCCGTTAAGACTTAAAACTATTTGTGTCTTACATCATCTCATTTGGTTACGGAAAAAAAAAATGTTAGATACATTTTTTGGAGTAATTTTTTTGTTTTGTATGATTTTTTTATTAAAAGTTAACCTTTTTTTTTTAGAAATTATAGTTTCGAGGCTCATCTGCTTTGATAAAATTAAAAAAAAAATCAATTTTTAGTTACTTTTTACTAGAAAAAAGTTAATTTTTTTTTCGCTTTTTACTTAAACAGACGTAAATTTTTTATTTATTTAATTTTTTTTTATGAATACGATTAATACTATTAAAATGTACAACTTAAAAAAAATTTAAAAGAAAAATAAAAGTTAGAAACTTTTTTATAATCAAATAAAATTTTATAATTAATGCTTATCTATATATAAATACGTGGCTCCCCCTAACGATGATAATCGTCAATTTTGAAGCGGTGAGCATTTTGGTTCTAATTTTTTGAAAACTATACAGGAAACCTTACACATTCACAATGTAAACAATATTTCACGCGAAGAATTGGGCTATGAAGGAAGGGATGAAGGTACTAAAAAAAGCTTGATCAAGAACTGGCCCTTGATGTCAGCAATTATAGTTTGTTGTGTCTTCTCACTTCATGACATGGCTTACACGGAGGTACCTCCCATAACCTAACTAGACATCAACTTTTTCTGGCTATTATGTTTATGTTTATTTATTTTTGCAAAACATTCATGGCTAGCCACTAAATTAATGTAATAATATATCATTAAGGGTGAGTATCGATCGGTACAGTTTAGAAATTATAATTTTTATACTCGAATCAATTTTTTTGGAAATTAGAAATATAAATAAATCAAAAAAAATATACACTAACTGAATATTAACCGAACCGAATTATATCAGTTCGGTTATATAAACTTATAAATTTAAATATATTTTTTATAATTTAGTTATAGAGATAAAAATAACAAATTTTATATAAATTTTACTCGAGACTTAGAATATATGTTTAATATTATGATTATTTATTTATTTTCTATAACTTTTGAGATTTCAAAAGACAAAACTATTTATAGGATAGGTATTTAAGTTAATTATATATATATATATATATATATATTAAATCTTAACTAAATTTAATTCGGTTTTCTTAGTTTATTTGTTTTTAGTATTTCAAAATCATAACCAAAATCGATAACCATTAGTTATACGTGCATACAAAATTTAACTGATCACCGAACTTCTTAAATTTAGTTGTTATTGTTTGAAAATTAAATTTTAACCAAATTATGGATATCTCTGTATATTACCACGAAATTGGATGAAAATTTACCAAAAGACGTAAAGACTTGACACTTTAAATGAAAAACGTATTATCATGCACTCTAATTTCAAAATTCCCTTGTCATGTGATTATGGTAACTTTTTCTACCAAAATTATTTTGGTAAAGTATCATTTTTCTTAATGTAACAGTATCATCTAACCTAGGACAATGACGATGTTATTAGAATTTATGTTAAAGGAACATAAATGTTGTCGATGTTGCATCGGCTGAATGCATGAGGGGATTCTAAAATTTTATTTTAATTTTATGATTTTTAAGTTGAGTTTGAAGACTTAAATTCCTATGAGATTTCATTCAACGGTTAAGATTAAAACATTTTCATCTATTGGATTAACTTCCACGAGAATGTAAAAGTTAAAAATTCAACTTTGATCTCTAAAATTATATTCTAACCGTAGAAACCCTCAATCCATATTGTCTAGGAAGAGTCACATAAATCACATTATAGAAATGTATTAATCAATTATTGAAGTTAGTGATACTATTAATAATGGAGATTTAATGAAACACCATATATAGAAATACATTTGCACATTTGAAGTTTCCAAATATAGAAATTAATTAACCTTGTGAAAAGACAAGTATACATATTGTATAGAACTATGTGTTATGGCCCTTTTGACTTAGACTTTCCCTAGCCGAAAGTCCACTCTTTCTTACTGTCTCTACTTACGCAGATATTTCCAATATGGGCTGAGAGCCCTAGAAAGAATGGGGGCTTGAGCTATTCTTCTGACGATGTTGGAGTAGTTCTTGCTATCTCAGGTACAATCAATATATGAATCGTAGATTATACTCGTTACCACTTTATTTTAATCATGTCCTAATCAATTTCTTGAGTAAGATGAAATTAAAGACATATTTGAAATTAAAGACATTTGGTAAGGAGTGAAAATTTTGAGAGTAAAAGGCTATAAAGGTAATTATTATACTGGTAATGGTTACTAGAGTAACAATTTTATGATACTTATATTTAGAACTAGAGAGTGAATATTACTCTACAATAATTATATTAATTATGTTTTATGTTTGAAA
Source organism: Sideroxylon spinosum (assembly GCA_003260245.2). Classification (NCBI taxonomy): domain Eukaryota; kingdom Viridiplantae; phylum Streptophyta; class Magnoliopsida; order Ericales; family Sapotaceae; genus Sideroxylon; species Sideroxylon spinosum. Next base: position 14,234,111 of record QLOD02000029.1, on the reverse strand, counting down.
ATGTTAAAAATTTTAGTGTGGTAAAAGTTAATTGTATTTGAAATGATGGTAAAAATTATCTCAGTAAAATTTATTTTTTTTAATTATGTTTGGAATGTTAAAAATTTTAAAGTGATAAAAGTTAATTGTATTTGAAATGATGAAAAAATTATCTCAATAAAATTCACTTTTTTTTACCCCAAAACAAACTTGTCGGTAAATGTATTGATTGAATTTCTTTATCATTTTTTTAATATATGGGGGGGGGGGAAGGGGAGAGAGAGAGAGAGAGAGAGAGAGAGAGAGAGAAATTACCTAATAAGTATGTTACCAAATACAAAAAACAATAATTGAATTGATTGATGCCAATTAAAATTTTTCAGGTGTTGGCCTTCTGGTATTTCAGCTATTTTTATATCCAGTGTTGGAGAAGATGCTTGGTCCTATCATGGTTGCTCGTATTGCAGGAGTAAGCGATCAGAACTTGTGAACTCTGTCCTTAATTGGCACTTCCAAATGCTGAAATATATATACATGCATAAATTTTTTAAATTATTTCTATCGATCCCACCCACTTCATGGACAATTAATTACCAAGTCTTTATTTATTTGTAGGTTGTATCAATACCCATATTGGCTTCTTACCCATGTATGACAAGTCTATCTGGGTTTGGACTCACACTATTGTTGGGTTGCGTGTCCATGATCAAGAGTATTTTATCTGTAAGTCCATTTACACCTTCCAATAGTAATTTCCAATTGCTACATATATATATATTGCTTCCAGTGAGCTGTAATTTAAACTGTGATGTCCCTGTCTTCTAATTCAATAATAAAATATTTATATCTTCATTTTTTTTTTTTTTACTGTCATCAGATTTGTTGTATCACTGGCATGTTTATACTACAGAACAATGCTGTGGTAAGTTTTTCTCTCCTTTTATTTTTATCCATTTTTTATATTTATTTCCAATATTACCTTTCCCCCTATTAGTGGTGAAATTATTATTATTTTTTTTGACATATTGAAATTGTTATTAACAATAGGACCAGCACCAAAGAGGAGCTGCAAATGGCATATCTATGAGTGCTATATCACTTTTCAGAGCCATTGGTCCAGCTGCCGGAGGATCACTGTAAGTTTTTTTTTTAAGTAACTTTATTATTCAAATTTCCTTTTCTTATTTTTTTACCATAAATAAAGCCTTTATTTATTCTGAATTAAAAGTCCCTACTTTTATGCATAAAAATCTGAAGACAAACCTACCGTCCATTATGAGAAATTTGAGCTTGTAGTAATAAAACAATTCATCTATGTTATTATCAAAAGTAGGATTCATGTTAGTACTAGCTAGTATTATGTTATTATCTTAATAATTGACTTATGTCACCACTGGGAAGCAAGTTTAACACCTTTTGAGACAGCTATTTAAAGATTGGTCAAACGCTTTTCAATCGTTCTAAGATAATCGTCAAAACTTGGATCCAGAAAGAGAATAGATGAACGCTTTGGACGGTCGTCCAATCTCTCGACCGCTTCAACCAGTCACCAATTAGTGAGTGTAGATGATTTTTTACGATCGCATCAAGGGGGTCAACTGTTCTCTATCTCAACCGCTTGAAAGCGATCGCCAAAAGTCGGCCAACTTTACACTTTAGCCGACCACTTCAAAGTGATCATCTATTCTTCTTCTTCTTCTTCTTCTTCTTTTTTTTTTTAAATAAAACTATTTGTTTTCATGCTTTGCCTGTACATTTATATAACAAAACATGTACTTTGATAGTACATATATATTCAAATATACCACAACATAATAAAATGCAATGAAAATATAAATATAATATAAATATAATAAAAAAAATATGAACAAACAATATTTACAATTTTCGCATTATCTTTAATTTTACAAAATATACAAATAAAAAAAATGTCTTTAAGTGATGGCTATAGTCAAAACAATAGGGGAACTCATCAATCCTAAAATGGAATTACAAAAAATTAAATTAGATACTGATATAAATGATAGTGAATGAATTTTTAATTAAAATCATAAACAAAATTTTCAATAAGAACCTTTTCATGTTTCACTTATAAGCTTCCCGAAGCCATTCCGAGCGACACGTGGCTCGGATTGGCACTCGATTTGTTCTTGCAAGTCCTAAATGGCGTTAACTTGATCTCAGTGAGTTTCGCTCGAAACGGATGCCATTTGCTCGATTTGAGCACTCAACACCCAAATTCTAAGTCCTAATTTTCACGTTTCACTTATAAACTTCTTAGGGCCATTTCGAGTGACCTGTGGTACGAATTGGTGCCTAGTTCATTCCTACAAGTCCTAAATGGTGTTAGCTTGTTCCTGTCGAGTTACGCTTGAAATAGACACCATTTGCTTGATTTGAGTACTCAACACCCAACAAACTATGTTTTAAGTTTCAAATTTCACTTATAAATTTCCTGAGGCCATTTCGAGCGACTCGTGCCTCGGATTAGTGCCCGATTCGTTTCTATAAGTCCTAAATGGTGTTAGCTCACTCTCCTTCGAGTTACGCTCGAAATGGACACCGTTTGCTCTGTTTAAGCACTCAATGCCCAACAAAATAAGTTTTAAATTTCATGTTTTACTTGTAAAATTCTTAAGGCCATTTCGAGCGACTCATGGCTTAGATTGGAACCTGGTTCCATCCTGCAAGTCCTAAATGATGTTCGCTCGCTCTCCTTCGAGTTACACCCAAGTTTTAAGTTCCAAGTTTCCTTATAAACATTAGCAAGTTAAGCTCGATCATAAAAAATATTATATTTTAACATTAAAAATATACTTATGCAGTTGAAAATAATAAAAAATACAACATTTTACTTGGTCATGATCGTCTCCACGACTTGGAGGCTGGCGTGGCTCGGTGCAATCAACAGCACCCTACATTTGTAATCGCAGGATCTGTACAGCGTGCCGCGGTAAACGATCGGTTCGCCAATGATTGGATAAAGTATGTCCTATTCTATGAATGATGTGCACCTGCTTGCATGTTAAAATGAGTTAGGATGAAAATAACCAAGACAAATTTAAGAGACTACTATAAAATATTCGGAAAACATATGTCTTACATGCTTTTTGAACTATACGTGGAATGAGTTAAAGTGTTTTGTATATTTTACGTGGTCAGCCACCTGAGACAACTTCTGTCTTATTTCGGTCAGATGTGTCCTGTTAAGATAAATTTGAGAAACCGATCAGGAAGGTTGATATATGAAAGAAAATTAAAATACATTAGTTTAGAAGCAATTGTTTGGCACTTATTGGATGAATGGTCGAACCGATGCCGTGTTGAACATGACATATTGGTGAGCTTGAACCCACGAATTGTTGATGAGATTAAAAGATGGTCCATCCCCAACTGGACTCTTGTGAATTCGCTGGGGATGAGTCAATTTGTTTTCGATATGGCCCATATACATGGCACAGAAATTAGTACACTCTTCCACCAAGTATCATTTCATCATAGACACTTCGAAATAAGCCCCATTGTGAACGTACTATTTCAAAATCTTGAGATACAGTTCTATCAGGTATATCCAGCAAAATTGAATAGGACCCCCTAGCATTACTTCTTTTGCCAAGTTTATTATTACGTGCACCATCACATCGAAGAAGGTGGGTGAAAATATCGTCTCAAGATGACAAATGATCAGCGTGTTCAGATTTGTAAGAAGTTGTAAATTGTCCGACCGACTAGCCTTTAAACATAGATGCCTGAAGAAGTTGTTTAGCTAAATCAATGGCTCAACTACTTTCTTCGACAAGCATTGGCAAATGGCGATAGGGATAAACTGTTGCATAAGAATATGATCGTCATGACTTTTTAAGTCAGATATAGTTCTCTCTTACATGTTCACCCGTCTTGAGATGTTAGAGTAATATCCATCTGGTACCCTAACACCTTTGAGGACTGTAAGGAACAAATCCTTTCCATCCCTGCTCATTGTGAATTGTGCAGGGGGTAGATACACTCTGTTTGCTCCTTTTGATTATAAATGTATTGGTTGCATCACATCCATATCTTCTAAGTCACATTGATCATTTACAGCATCTTTAGATCATGCTTTATTATCTAGTATCATCCATAACAAGTTGTCGAACAAATTCTTTTCAATATGCATGACGTCCAAGTTATACATCAATAAGTTGTTCTTCCAATAGGGTAGCTCGAAGAATATGATCTATTTTTTCCAATTATGGGTACGAGGCTCGTTTGATCTAATCAATAGGTCTCGTAGGTCATCTAGCTCATATATAGTCAGTATACCTTTTGAATCCAATTAGCTTAACAATTCGGCACCCGTTAGTCTCTTAGGGGCCTAATGGAATTCTCGATTCCCATCAAAGGTCGTTCTGTTCGTTTTGAACCAATATGTGCTAGGCAAGAATTGTCTATGGCGTATGTAACCAAACTTCTTATTATGTCGTAACCATTGTGACTCGGTGTTCTTATTAAAAAGGAGAATAAGCAAATTTTCCTTTCATTCTCCATCCAAACAGGCTAGTATATGCTGAGAAGTCATTAATTGTCCATAACAAAACTACACAAAGTTTGAACATTTCAATGGCCGCAGCATCAAATGCCATCGTCCCTTTATTCTACAATTTTAGTAACTCTTCTACCATTGGTTGCAGGTAGACATCGATCTTGTCTCCAGGTGCTCTGGGCCCATCATAAGAACCAACAAAATCCAGAAGGGTTGTTTTATGCACAGCAAAGGCAGGAGATTATAAGGAACAAGTACAACCGGCCATGTACTATGTGCAATATTTATCACTTTAAACGAGAAACCAACATATAACCTACAAAAGCCAACAGTGGTTGGCTCGACGACAAAATTAATTAAAAAACCTGAGAAAAGTAGAGACAAAATTAATCAAAACCTGAGACTAGTGAATGCCAATTCATGGGGCATTAATAATTAACATTACAAAATATTAGCAAACTAACAATTTACTTAAAATATAAATTACAAACTATAAACATTACAAACAAATGTTCACACAAAAATACAAACTACTCAAACAAAAATAATCTTGATTTCATCAATAAAACACAATATTACAAAATCAGTGCAACCAAACAAAAAAAAAAAAAAAACCAAGAAAATTAATTTATATTACCCAAAATCTGAGGCTACCAATCACTTTCAAATCGATCCTCTCCAACATTGTCAAACACTATTGAAAAAAAAAAAAAAAAAAAAAAAAAAAACTCAAAATCAATGTCACAGAGTGAGAGCTAGGACAAAGAGAGGGAAATATAGAGAGAGAAAGAGAAATGGAGAGATATTGGAAGAGGAAGATGAAGAAAGAGGAAGATGGGTAGACAGATACAAAGAAAGAGAGAGAAGGTTCTTGGTTACTTAGTGGCCCGAGTAACATTGGAACAAATGAACGACACTGAAACTGGCTTGCACTACAACAATCACACTTTTGGTGACCACTTTTCCCAACCAAATATAAATTTGGTCACTAAAGAATGATTTTTCCCAACCAAAATAAGATTGGTCGTTAATAATGACTTTTTCCCGATCAAATAAAAGTTAGTCGTCAAAAGATACCTTTTATCGACCAATTGGTCGTCAAAAGGTTACTCTTTGGCAATCAAAATTAATTGATTGCTAAAAGGGTTACTTTCCCCGACCAATTGGGTGACGCCGACGAATAGGACAAGGCTGGGTGCAAGAATGGAAGAGAGGGTAACAAAGAGATAGAGAGATAAAGAGAGGAGAGAGTGAAATGAAAACAAGTGCAGGGGGAAGGGGGTTGTTTTGGGGCGAACTTAAGGCTTTTAACAACTACCTAGAAGAGGTCGACTGCATGCAATCAGCGGTCGTCCAAACTAACTTCTACAACCGTCTCGAGACGATTGATATTCTATTAGCCTCCTTTACCATTATCCTTAGTAGTGTGTTAAGAGTTCTTATATATAGATGTATATATATATTTAGTGAGCACACTAATTCCACATGAAAATAATATTAGAAATAGAGAAAAAAATATTATCGATTAAGTATGATTTATAACCAAGTGAAACTATTATTAAGTAAAAAAATAAGATAATTTAATAATAAATAATAATTTTAACGGCCAACCGATTGCGACAATTTACATTACTAATAAAAAAAATCCTTAGTGATTAAAACTTAGATTTTTCATCACTAAAACCCTTATTTGCTGTTGTACTCATGAAATATTTAGAACTTCATAGGTTATAAGTTAATGCTTGAGCTTACTATTCCCATTTCTTTACTAGCATAACAATGAATTTTTGGTTATTATGTTTAAATGATCGATATAGATTTATTAGTCATGCAGGTAATTAAAAAGTGAAAATTTTCTATTATTTTCATCATAAATAAATATATATACTGATTATTAGTATTAACTAATTAATTAGCATAAATCAACAAACATTTTATTAGCATTAAAGAAAAAAATGAATGTCACCAGTTGTGGAATGATTGACTGAATGTACTCAGTAAACAGATAATGAAGTCAATTGGTTCACACTAGCTTGTACTTCCTATATCTAATTGCCAGCATACATACATACATACATATATATATTATGGCTATAAACACATATACTATTGCATCCTAATAGATTCACATTGTATATGTACTTGTGAAATTAGTGATTGCTGGTTATCAATCACTTTGCTTTTTTCTTATTTTGACTTGAGTAATACTCAACTTTTCTTTCTTTTCTCTCTTTTTTTTTTTTTTTAATTATTTTTGGTATGGGGGAATGATACAGCTTTTCCTGGGCACAAGAACGACAGCAAGCAGCCTTCCTTCCAGGTTATATAATTCTGCTATATACATTAGTTCATTTCTTAAACATTCAGTTAATTGCTACCCTTTGGACAGTACTCTTGATGTGAGCTGGGCGCACATCAAGCACATTCCCATGAATCCTAGCTCCTCTTATTTATTTTTTCTTTTTTTGACGGTCTACATACATATTTTTTTCACAGCTTCCCTTTAAAGTTTCAAATATTTTCGATGATAAAAATTTCACTTCCTGCCCTCACCTCAATTTTACTAAAAATTTCACTTGAAGACTTCTTTTTAACAATTAAAGGATTGATACTTAAAATTTGGGTGATTTTTTGCCCTAACATTTTTCAAGATCAAAATTTTATTAAGAAAATATTACTACAGATAAAAAGCTTAGACTTTCTAATTATTACCAAAAAACAAAAAAAAAACAAAAAAAAAAGAAATCATGTCTTGAAGTAGAATTTAAGATAAAGCATTGTTGATACTTAAACTTCGACCAATCATTAAATGCCACATGAATTTTTTTTTGTTTTTGATGATTTGGAAAACTAATTATTGATTTTTAGAAAGAATAATTCAGTGGACTGTAATCTCTCGTTACAAAGCTTTGAGATGATCAGATGTAAATAGCCTTCTCTCAGCAAATAAAGTACTTAAAAATCCTAGTATTTGACTGCTAAAAAAATCGATTGAAATAAAATATAAGTACTCTCGAATCAACAGTCGCATGTATTAAGACATGCAAAGAAGGAATTTGTGTTCCTCAGTGGCTTTGGTGTTTTGCTTCCAATTTTATTAATTAATTACATTATGAAAGGTTTTGTTGAGTAAATTTGCTTATCTCTAATTAAATATATATTGCAGGTGACCAGATGATTTTCTTCGTCCTCAATGTAATTGAGCTAATCGGAGCGTTGATGACATTCAAACCATTTCTAATTCCACGCCAAGAATAACCCATTTCCTAATTCAAACTATACCTATGGCCATGCACGTACTGAAAATTATATATATATATATATATACTAGGACCAATTGATGATGAGAGATTTAATTTGTTCTAGAAGGACGCCATTGTTTATTAATAATTAAAGAACAGTGTTGAGTGTTAAATTATGTCACCAAAAAAATTAATATGTCTATATATGTTAGTTTTTTGGTTGAGTTTTGTTCATAAATTGTTAATTACAAATAAAAAAAATTATTCAAATTGGAATTTATTCCACTAAATAGTAGAAAAATAGTAATAACAAATAAAAATTTTATTAAAAAATAATTAGATAATAATGATCTTATTATAATATTTTTTTAGTACTTAACCAATTAAAATATTCAAATACATACGTACCAAATTACTGAAATCACAAATTCCAATCTCTAGTCATGGAAAAGAGGCATAAATGAGCAAATGTGTTTTTACACCGCACCACAGAAAGTAATGAGATAAAGTTTGGGAGAAGAAGAATTTTATTAGAAAGAATTTGACTTTAACCTTCTAGAATAAATGTTATTATTTTTAGTTTTAAAGTATAAGTAAGAGAAAATTGAAGTAATAGGGTCAAGAGAGAATTTTAGTGAAGATAATATTAAAAAATCTTAGGGCCATGCTCTTCCTTAATTGTCTATATGATCGAGGTGCATACCAATTCCATCCTCGCTAAGAACCAACATGGAACCTTTGGTAGTACGGTGTCTCATTTGTATAATGACTGATATGCCCCTCGTAAAAAAGATACGTTTCCATATAAGTTGGCCAAGTATATCTTTGCAAGAGACGGTAGCTTTCAACCCTTTTTTTTTTTTTTTTTTTGCCCCTTTTACTTTCCCCAAAAAAAAAAAAAAGGAAGAAAAGTGAAGGGTAAAAATCACAAATTCAGTCCAAATTAAAAACCTTTGGTAGCCCATATATATATATATCTATATACACACATATTCACCCCAAACAATGGAACATCAAGTGTTGGCTTGTCGGAGTACAAATGTTGGGTGGGACTACAATCAACAATGGGAGAGACGTGAAAAGTAAAATATAAGCTAGTAAAATGGATTTGAGCAGACCATTTACTATGCCTGCCGTTAATAAAAAGATTGTCTTTGCGTAAGGAATAAGGAACACCAGTTCATGTGATGGCCACTTTGATTTTAATTAATTTGAATAAACTCGAGCAGGGTATGCTATACATACACATATATATATATATATATACATATAAGTATCTACATCCTTTTATTTTGTATTTACATGCCATATATATAAATATTGTCTTACTTTACCTCATTTGAGTCAGATTTTCGGGTTCAATAAAGCCTGCCTGGTCCCTTTTATCACGATCAGTCTTTGTTAAGTTGAACAACTTATATATTAACTAACAAAATCCATTACAAACAAAAATTAGTCTTAAGTTTCTCGTATAGCCGAAATATTGGATAAAAAATTTAAATTGAAAAAACTATAATAATTCATGAATTTTAATTCTTTTCCAAAATTTTAAGTCCTACCAGTTATTATATATATTTTGGTGTCACTTTCCAATCAAATTTTTGATAAGCATTGATAAAAAGAAATACAAATTATGATATTTTAATTTGAAAGGTTCAATTTCTTAAAGATCATAATTAGGCGAAAATTAAATTGGTAGTTTTGATTTGTATATGATATTTACCTTTGAAAGATGGTGAAATTAGAAATGTCAAGCTATTTTGTGAGATAGATTATAGCAAATTTCATTGAATAAGAATTGAACGGAACGTTTAAAATATAAAAAATTTTCAATCGTTGAATGAAAGAGAAAATAATTTTTAGCTATTAGATTTTAGTTTTTAAAAAAAATATTTTTAAAAACTATAATGCTTTATTATATAGATATATGTATAAATTTATGTAAGTATTTATCATAGAAAATCAAATTGATGAAGTTACCTCTGTGGACACAAGAAAAAAAAAAGGTTTGCCTTGATGTGCTTTTCTCGTGCTGAGTTGATCTGTACGTAAATTATATACCTAAAAATTAATTGTACAGCAGCAACTTTCCTGATCAGTCTCCTCTTGAAAAATGGGATCAAACCCTCCATGTGACCAAATGATGCGTAGGAAAGGACATGGCCTATAGAAATTAACAAAAGGATAAGCAGTAGATTCTCTGGGAGAAACAGCCAAATCTAACTGTTCCAATTGCATGCATATATGCTATGGGCTTTTAACTTTTCTAGAGCTCCATGCTAACTAGCTATCTAGTTTGTACATAAAAGGTGCGCCTAACCAATTAGTTAAGAAAAATGTTATACAATCGTAAATTAAGATTTATTAGAATTTTTTTTTTTTTTTTTTGGTTACAAAAAAATGACTGTGTAAGGCCATAACTAGAAAATTTCTCATTCTAAATTATGCACTAAATATTAAATTGGACAATAACTAGATATTAAATTGGGTTAAGAATTTTTTTCTTTAAATTATAGAATGAGTATTAAACTGGAGTATAGACAGTTGGATTAGAATGTTATAAACTTTTAGTACTAAAATATGTTAGGCCAAAACTTTGTATGGGATATAGTCCATTTACGGCTCATGAATAACACCGCAAGCGATGATGTATTACTTAAAGAAAAGTAGGATGACATTGAAAAAATATAAGTTAAAAGAGAAAGATCATTTATATAAGATGATTTTTACTATGTGCAACATGGCCCTAATAATTAAGAAATATGAGTCCATGCTAGTAAAAATGAATAAATCGAAAATTATATGCATAGATTGAAATTGCAAGGAAAAACTTAATTTTATACGAATTTTTTAAAAAACATAACTTATGCGAAGAGATAAAAAGAAAGGATCCATATGTATAGTGGGCTTTAATTAATATAAGGCTAAAATTTTATCAATGGGTGTTTGACTCACCAATTTGTATTAAAACAAAAACTAATTTTATTAATTTTTTCTAACTTTCGCCACCAACATATTTTTAACTTTTCTCAAAATTTTTTTTAAATTTTACTAATTTTTCTAATTTCCATCAATTTATTCTAATTTTCCCTAACCTTTATTAATTTTTTCTAACTTTTTTAACTTTTATAAATTTAAACTTACAAATCAAAACTAATATAATAAATATTGCATTTTGATAAAAATCTGAACTTTTTGTGATGCTCATCAGCCTCCGAGTTGAGTAATAATGTGTCATTACATTTTGGTGAAACAGTACCTTTCGTTAGATACGTAACATAGGGTGCAAGTTATATTTATTTATTGCTCTAATAAGGGTGACAACAACATTAGTGGAGTCACAGTAGAGGTGTGGTGGCATCCATTACTCCAAAAGCCTATCCTCACATCACATGTATGCATTTCATAACCCAAATTATTAGGGAAAAATAGTATTATTAGAATGGGAAGAAAGCAGCAGAAAGTCCAAATCAGTGCAATTACTTTATCCTAACAGAACATGTCTTGTCTATCTTTATAATTGCCCCAAGGTAGATGGAGCACTTTACCGACGACTGGTGATGCTCCAAATGTCACCTTAACCATGGCCGGTGCATGTCTTCGATTGTTGGGTTCTATGTCTTGATTCCTTCCAATCAGATAGCAAAGTTACCAATTTTCAACAATTAATAAAAGTACCTTTATATATATATATATATATATATATGAAGAAAAATCCAAACGTTAACATCACCTGACAAACTCATGTTCCTTAATTATAGACAATAGGGGTAAATGCACTAACATAGACTACCCCTACAAAGAGGGCATTTATATATAGCTTTTAAATATTAATGTTCCCTTGTCATTACCTAACAACTTTCATATACTAAATTTTAATTATTTTATATTCGTTATGCTATATTGCGATAATTACCTTAACTTTTATTGTTAATTAGAATTATGAATAAGAGAAATTTTGATTGTTTAGGCTTAGCTTTAGAGAAAAAAAATTCATATAACTACTAATTAATTACTTAAAAATTAATTTTTTTTATGTATTTGGGATACACTTTAAACTTCTTTTAAATCATAAAGAAAAACTAATTTTTTGTTTGAAATACATTTTAAACTTCTTTTAAACCATAAATGATAAAAATTTTAAATGAACAAAATTAGTTTTTTATTCATTTGATATTTTTGTCTTTCATGGTCTAAAATAGCTAGTTTATTTTTAATTTTTTATTCATTTAATAATTTTATTCTTCATAATTTAAATGAAGTTTAAAATGTAAAGGATATTAATTCCTGTTAAAAGAAATCAAGAAGCTGCATAGCCTCATCCCATACGGAGCCTAAAAACTCCCTCTTTTTTTTTTTTCCTTTTTTCTTTTTCAAAATTATGTGTCATCTTTATCAACTTGTAACCACAATTTCTTTCTGTTATATATACTAAGGTTACCCCGTGCCTTTAGACACGGCTGACCCATTGCACCCTCCCCTCTCTCCTCTCTTTATCAGTTGGGACAACTGTCCCATCGGTTGAGCTCTATTGTAAGATAGATATGGAGGTAATTAATACAAACTTTGGAATAACCCTCCATTTTAGCCAAAAAAAAAAAAAAACTTATGTGACATGTGTGTAACATGGTCCCCTGTACATACTGTCTGTCTTGCATTCTTCGGTTGATGGTTGATGCTTACCTTACAATGCATGTTTCAGAGAGAGAGAGAGAGAGACGCGCACACACACACACACACATATAGGACGTCTCACCACCCTCTCTGCATGTGGTGGTTTCGGCGTGATATTATAATATTCAATTGGCTTCTTCGGGGACCATCGTCTTTTCCTTTTAACTGTATAAGCTTTTGCAGTTTCTTTTTTTTTTTTCCTTTTCTTTTTTTTTTGTCACTTTTCTTTTTTTTGTCTTACTTTTTATTTTATTTTATTTAATGGGATGTTGTTTCGAATTCTATGTTCTGTAACAACGTTGTGATTTTATCGATTTTATTTCCACAAAATCATACCTTCTGAGTTCCTTTTTTCTTTTTCTTTTTCTTTTTTTTGGGTAATTTTGATAAAATTTTATATGGACAAATCTGGCGCGTACTTTTTTTAATTAAGGTAATTAAATAAATAACCCATTTCTTCCAAACAAACTCAGATGATGTTAGGAGGTGGTACTTTATATAGATATATATGTATGTGACGACTATATATTCACTTTTAAGGTCCCTGATTCATCTTTCATTTCAACGAGTCTCCGTGGTAACTAGCTCGCAGGGGGGCCATGCATTATGAGTCTTTTTATTAAAAGAAATTAATATAATTATTTAAGTTAGTTAACTTTTTAACTATAATAATTAGAAATAGATATTCTACTCATTGAATCTAAATAATGTGATAGTTAGAATTACTCTAGGATTGAAATTTATAGTGATTAAATTTACAATTATA
>QLOD02000029.1:14204196-14220800 GCA_003260245.2 Sideroxylon spinosum | reverse complement strand
GAAAAAGAAAACCAAGAGAAAAGGGAAACCAAAATGAATTGTATATATATATATATATCCTTTATCATTTTATCTTTTTCTTTCTTCCCTGACCCAAAAATACAATGAGAGATGAGAGAGTATTTTTATTTTCTCTTCTCTCCCAAACCAAGGAAAATATTGATTTTTCCAAATTCATGGAATAATCACAAAATATTAATTTTTTTTTGACTTGATTGAATAGTTAGTATTTGTAACAAGCTGAATTTTAAAGAAAATGAGTACAATTAAGATACCAAAGCCAAGGTGATAATTTTATATTTATAGTTTAAATAATTTATTCAGCAATTGAAATTAAGATATACAATTATCGTGTTGTATGTATATAAATATTCGAGAAAACAAATCCTAGATGATACATATGTAGTAAGTAAGAATATTATTTGACATATAAACCTAAAGATATGCAATCTGGGTTAATAATTCAGTCATAATGAATAAATTAACTTAGCGAAAATTTTAATCTGCCTCGAAGAAATTGAGAGGCTTGTGGGTGTTACAATAACAACTCTTATTCAATTAGAAAAAAATGCAAGGAAAAAAAAAAAGAAAAAGAAAACAAAAGGATTAGATTTTGGATTCATAATATTCGGTTTTCAATGTGCAAGAGTTTATTAATTATGATTATTCAATATCAATTCTATATATATATATATAGTATAATCTCAATAAATTAATAACCTCAATTAAGTAATATTTTTAATTGGTCATGATTTCGGACTAACGTGATAAATTAATAATTCTTTAAGTTTGTAAGATAATACATTTAAAAAAAATTATATAGTTCCCACTTGATATATAAATTAATAATCTTTTTATATATTAAAATTATATATACATGACAAAGTTAAGAAGTATTTATAAATATAATACTAATGTTACTTATTTTCACTGGGATCTCCTTGGACCTAATCTCTAAATGTTTCTTAGCACATTATGAAACTCAGTGTTCTCATCTTGTAAAAAAAAAATTATAAATGTGATTATCGTTTGAAGTGCACTTTTGTGCAAATCAAACTCTAATATGTGATATGGTACCAAATGATGAATTAGATATGGACAGTTATAATAAAATTTTATTTTTCAATAAAATTCATTTTTTGATTTATTTTAATTATTTCATGACTGGAACAGAATATGTGTTACGGCACGATTTTAAATCAGAAGAGAGATTTTAAGAAATACTAGATTTATTCACTATCTTCAACTTCATCTTCTTTATCATTTCCCATGACTTTTGTTTAATAAAATTAATTATATGCGTGAACTGGTTTGGTCAATTAGTACATAGAATAACGATAATTCATAAGTTGATAATTAGATAATATTCGTGCAATAACAAAGTGTAATATTTTACAAATATATATATATATATAGAACAACTTAATAAATTAATTTTTTTATTAATTAATGTGTAAATCAATAAATTATTAATTTATTAAATTAATTAATATCTCAATTAATTAATTAATAAATTTTCGTAATCCCAAAAGTAATTTGTAAAGATTTAATTGTAGTAATTTCAACTATAATAATTGTAGTAATTTCAACTATAATAATTGAGTCTGTTTTATTTATTTATTTTTATATGATATATAAAGTTTACCGCTATTGCAAGTAACATCACCATCATTTCGAGCACCATTACACAATATATTTATATGCCAATACATGCAATCATACTATATAATTAATATTCTAATACACCATAAAATAAATGGAGGAGTGGAAGTAGCAAAACTATACTTGGGGAGGAGTGGACATAAAACTTCTACTATTCTATTCCCCTCTATTTATATCCTCTCATTTCTTCTTATCCATGAAACCCTGAAGATGAATTTGCAGAAGATAGAAGGGCAGGGCCTCTAAGCTAGCGTACAAGGAGGGTGCGCACAATCGTAACATGCACCACATGCAGTTGAAGCTGCCAGCATGATCTGAGCTTTCCTTTCCCAGGAAATGAATAGATCATGAGGCAGCTTCACCTGTTGGTGGGACCATGAAAAATAAAAAACCCTAAATCATCACAAACCCTAATTCCCATCTTTTGATATCCACTTCTCCAATAAACCCATTAAGATCATCTTACTCTTCATTGCCAAAACCCTAGAATAATAAGGTATGTGATCTCTCTCTCTCTCTCTCTCTCTAAACTTTCACATATGGGTTTTGGTTTTTACTTTTGTGGGTATATATGTATTAGTTTATATGTTTCTAATGTTGTGATTTTTCTGTTCAGTTCTTCGTATTCTGTGTTGTGTGGGGAATCTTATAAGCAGGCGAGGGGTGGTGTTTGGATTTTGAGTGGCAGTTTCTCTGTGTCATTAACTTTGTTGGTGCTTTTGGGATCCATCGGTGATTTGAATTTTATATTCCCAAATGTACTCTACTTATCAATTTCTGATATTTTACTGCAAATGCGCGCACACACACTCCCACTGTTCTTTTAATTGTTCTTCTTCTTCTCTTTTCTCCACTTTCTCTCTCTAATTTTTTTTGTTCCTAATTTCTGTAAATTCTCATATGGCTTTTTCGTGCAAATGAGCATTGAAAAGTAAAGTCAGAAAATTAGAAAGAAAGGTAAATGATATTTATGACATTCAAAATTATGACGCAACTTCAAAATAAGAGAGACACTGATTATCCTTTTATACGTTAGTATAGATATGATTTCATATGTTTTGCTTGCTGGTAATTATATAGGTTTCTTTTGTTTATGCGAATTGGGTTTTTAGATTCTCATTTGTGTATATTGTATCAATAATATTAAGCAATAAAAAAATTAATTAAAAAAAAAGTAAATTAGAATCATAAGAAAACTCGTCCACCGGTCATTTCAAAATAATAAATTTATAAAAGGATAAAAGGACATAATCACATTATTTTGTTGCACTTTCTAATATATATTTTTTCACTATAATTATTCACTAATCAAACATATACTGTGTGTGTGTTTGTGTCCAACTTTCATCCCAACCTTTTGATTCCTCATAATCCAACTTCAAACCTATACAATTTAATTAACTAATTTATGGTTTCAGCCAAAAAAAAAAAAATTAATAATTTATGCCTGATTTTGTACCTAAAACCCTCTCTCTCTCTCTCAACACTTCCCTTTCTGTGTATTTCTAGGTATCTTGGCATTCTAGAACAACAGTGTGCAGTTGGCTGGGTTTGAAATTTATGACTAAAGCTGCCATTCTGGGACAGAAAAATAAATAGACCCTTCTTCAAACTTTTCATGGAGAAGCCCACTTGTAGTAGTAAAATTCCTTAGCACATAGAAAAAAGGGTATTAATCGGAAAGCATGTACATATGTTGAAGTAAAAATATATTTATTACAATCCAATTTGTGAGCAATAGCCTGCAAACCAATTGTACACCCCATTTATAGCAGAACAGTTTCAACAGACAAACGCCGTCATGTATCCTCAATTATATGTAGCCTGCAACTTTACGGGAGCTTTAATTTAAGACACATTTTGTAGGGTGCGAGTAAGCTAACATTACTTGTTATGTTAGTTCTGCAATAACATTGAAGTTGTTAAGCTGGAAAAAAAAGTTAATCAAAATATATAATAAATTATAAAGATTTGATGTAAAAGTGATATTTAACAAAACTCGATTGAAAAAAAATAGAATTTTTTTTCAACTTTTAATTTTTTTTTATTAACCAAACAAACCCTTAATTAGACTAATCACATCCTTAAGGTCACTAATGTTACGTAACTAACGTTATAAATGATACTAGTCCCCCCCCCTTTTCCATTTTGTATTACTTGTCTTTCTCAGCAAAGGAACAAAGCGCCTAAGCATTGATAACTGTTTGTTTTTTTCTTACTAAACTCTCTCTCTCTATCTCTATCTCTCTCTCTCTCTCTCTCTCTCTCTCATTTACTTGGAGTTTTTTTTTTATACTGTTTGGAGGATCAGTATTATAATGAAAACAAAAAATTTAATTTTAAAGTAACCGTTCGAGTGCAGTTAATAAAAAAAAAAATGCTCTTTGCAAAAATATTTGAAAATGTTATTTCAAATAATGATTTTTACTAAGTCATGCCAAAAAAATACCATTTGAAATAAAAAAAAGATCCCATTTTCTTGATGTACCTCGAGTTGTTTTTTTTACCCCGCTCTTGGAGAGTACAAAAGTGTGAGGATGATTTTACATCTTTCGTACTATGTTCAAGGAAACTACGGCTTGGATGTAACTCCACTGCTTAAATTTCTCAAGCCTTGACTCTCCCTCGGTTACTTTCTCTCTCTCCCTAAACACTGATAATGGTTAACGATAGTGGCTTGGACTAATTGGCTGACGTAAAGAAGCAACTTTTGTATTTGATTTTTCTCTTGAGGTGCTATTTGCTAATTAGGAAGCTCCGTTTGGCTCGGCTGGGCTAGGTTAGGCTCTATTTCTTTCATCATTTACCATTCTTCAACTACTTTATTCCACATTTACCTAAACAATGCCTAGAACCTTCCATACCAGTGGGTTCCTTTTCAAGGTTGAACAATCCAATATCCAATAGCTCGAGAATTAAGCCGTTAATTCCACAGCAAATTGTAGAAGCTCACTCAGAAAAAAAAAAAAAAAAAAAAAAAGAGAGAGAGAGAAGGTCTATGTCACCATGATATCCTTCTCTAAGCAACACATGGACACAGATAAATATGGACGAATCTCAAAAAGGCTTAGAGGGGACAAGTGTCGCCGTCGATTTAGAAAATTACACAAAAATTCTATTAATTTTGTTATTTTTCTTATAAATTATATTTTTTTTAATGTTTTGTCCCAATTATATTATTATTTTTACTCTTATTTATTTTAAAAATATAATTTTATTCCTACTAGTTATAAATTCTAAATCCGCTACCACTGGAGATAATCTTATCTGCTCTTAAAACTTGAGATACCTTTTTTGAGCAAGAAATGTAACTTACTTAGATTTCCTATCCTCAAAACCTTCCTATATCTGCACGAGTACACTTGAAAAATGAGATATCCTTCTCAGAGCAATACATGGAACCCAATTGTGTGAAAAGAAAATTTTCATTATTGATAGACAAGTAATTAATGTAGAAATATTAATCTCTGTCCCTCCTACTTGGGGGTGAGAAGATAAAAATCTGGGAAAAAAATCTTTCAGAACTTAAAACTAGTTATAACACACAAATCGTGTATTGTGTTGGAGAGTAGATCAAAATAAGTACAGAAAACACTCAATTTTTTATTGATTCTAACCTTGTGTTACAAGATTGTTTATACAGAACACGCTCTCTCTCTCTAATTCTCTGAATTCGGCTAAGTTCTTCTCCTCACTGCCACACACACAAAACATTGCATTTCATCTTTATTTACAGATGCATCTTTGAAGCTACAAACAAGGAACATTTTGGTACATTAAACGGAATGGGTTGAAAGTCAAGCGAATGGTTGTGATATGCCTCTATAGTGCGGCTCTGTGCTACGACTGTGGTTCTTTGTTTGTCAACAATGGAGGCCTGAACCCGCATATGCCACCAACTTGGGTGTTTGTGTGCGACAGTTCTCCCCTCCACTCAAGTGGGTAGATTTCTTGCATAATCTTTAGCTTTTTCTTAGATTTTGCAAAATTTTCTATTGTAACAGTTTTTATAAAGATATTAGCTGTTGAGTTTCAGTTCTGATAAATTTCAGCATAATTTCACCTTTGCTAACCAAGTCTCTTATGAAACGATGTTGTAGTTCTTTTTGCTTCGATCTTGCATGAAACACTAGGTTTAGTCATGGCTATTGCTAATATATTATCACAGTAGATCACTGTGACTTGTTGTTGTTCTTGTTGTAGGTTGCTGAGGAGTCTTTTGACCAGATTGTTTCATAAGCTGCTTCAGTTGCTGAGATGTATTCGGCTTCTACTGAGGAGAGTGTGACAGTCTTTTGTTTCTTTTAGCTCCATGAGATTATGTTTGATCCAAGACAGCCGATGTGCTTTTTCTATCATCCAACGATCCTTCCTAATCACTGTCGGTGTAGCCAATAAGCTTGAAGTTTTGTTCTTTCTGGTACAAGATTCCTTGTTTCTTTGTCCTTGAAGATATCTCAGTATTCTCTTCACTGCAGTATAATAGAGCTTACTTGGTTCATTCATGAATCTTGATAGCATACTTACTAAGTGCACAATATCTGGCCTTGTGTTTGTGAGATACATCAGTGAGCCAATAATACTTCTGTAAGCTTTAGGATCAACTTTTTCTGCATCATCTTCTTGTTGGAACTTTTCATTCTGAGCTAAGGGAGTGGACACAAGTTTGCATTTTTTCATATGAGATGTCGTCAGTAAATCTTCCGTGTATTTTTCTTGAGAGATGAATATCTCCCCCTTAGATTGCTTTACTTGAATTCCAAGGAAATATTTCATGAGACCTAAGTCTATCATCTTAAGTTCTTTCATCATCTTACTTTTAAAGTCTTCGTCTATTCTCATGTTTGTACCCATATGATCAAATCATCAACATACAGTCAAACAATGAGAAAGTTCTTCATATCTTCTTTCAGGACATAAAGAGAAGGTTCATTTGGGCTCCTCTGGAATCCAATCTGAATAGTTGTAAATTCAGCTATTCCATGCTCGTGGTATTTGCTTTAACCCATAAAGGGCTTTCTTCAATCTGTACACTTTGTCATTTTTTTTTTTTTTTTAACTTGATAGTCTTACGATTGCTCCACATAGACTTCTTCTTCTAGATCTCTATTCAGAAAAGCTGACTTTATATCTAATTGACAAACTTTGAGCACTAGTTGTGCGGCTATAGCAAGAATTGTTCGTATAGTTTCCATTCTAGCACCATGTGTAAAAGTTTCATTGAAATCGATACTTGGTTGCTGTGCATAGCCTTTAGCTACGAGCTTGGTTTATGCTTTTGTATTGAACAATCTTCTTTGTATTTGGTCTTGTAAACTCATGTGAGACCAATTATCTCTTTCCTTTGGGCAAGTCCACAAGTTCCCAAGTCTTCCTTGGCGGTGAAGATAGACTATCGAAACTTGTAGATGATGAAGATGGTGATCTTGTTGGAGTTGTCACTGGAATCTATGGTAGAGTTTGTTGAGCATCTCCTTCTTTTGAGCTTGTTGAAGGCTCCCAAATTCATAAGAATGTGATATTTGACTAGAACTTTTATTCCAATTCCATGATGCTATTTTGTCAAAGATAACATCTCTAGATGTGAACAAGCTTGGCCATTTCTGGATCATACAGGCGATAGCCTTTGGATTCTTCACTATAGCCAATAAAGATAAGATTTTCTCCCTTTGCATCGAACTTATCTTCATTCTAATTAAAGATATGGGAAAAAGCTATATAACCGAAAACTTTAAAATGATTCACCATTGGTTTTCTATGATGCCAAGTTTCATATGGAGTCTTTCGATTGACAGCTCTTCTAGGTGATCTATTGAGAATATAGATAACAACCTTTACTGATTAACATGCTTTTGGCCATCTTCGTAATGGTGAATTCTTTCTCTCTCCAACTCTATTTTACTGTGGAGTCCTTCTAATGGTGAGTTATCTCTGAATACTTTGCTTTTTTCAATACTCCATGAATGGAGTGTAGAGAAATTTTCCTCCTCAATCTATTCTTAGGGTCTTGATTTTGCAACCGTTTTACTTTTCCACTAAGGCTTTGAAGTTGAGGAAGGTTTCAGACTTTTCACTGAGAAAGTAAATCTATATTATTCTCATATAATCATCAACAAAGAGAATGAAGTACCTTTTGTTGCTAAGAGATGGAGTTCTTGATGGACCCCATGTATCTGCGTGGACCAACTCCAATGGAATTTTAGCTCTCCATGATCCTTTCATGAATTGTAATTTGTGCATCTTCCCAATAATACTTCCTTCGAAGACTTTATGATCTTCTCTAATAGACGAAAATCCAACCACCATCTTGTTTTGTTTGAGAAATTAAAGGCCTTCGTAATTGAGATGACCGTACCTCAAGTGCAATAGATAAGTATCATCAACACTTTCTCTTTTCAGTGCTGTTTTATCAACTTGAGGCATAATAAGAGAAAAACTTTCCCAAGTATTTCAACAGTGGCTATCATGGAATTGCTTTTCTTGCCTCAAATTTGGCATTTTCCGTCATCAAAGAGAAGAATTATTTTTATAAATAGTCTGTAGGATTTTCCCTACGAAGAAGAGAATTATTTTTATAAATTGTACTAATTTGATGCCTTAATAGGATGATTTGCAAAAATTATGAGAATAATTACACTATTATTATATTTGATATTTGTAATTGATTTCTTTCATTAGAAGTTGTGATTTCAAGATAAATGGAGTAATTTAGTTGCCTAAAAGAATTGAAAGTTGAAAGAAGTAGCTGACTCCAATTGAAAGACCAAAAACCGAAAATAAATTGTTTGAACAAGTTAAAGGTTGTTCGAATAAAATCTGGCAATAGCTTGCAGTTTAGAAGAACCAAAATGGGCCAAAGGCCGTTTGAACGCCCCATTGGTCCAGTTTTGATTTTTAGAATTTTGATATTATTTTTATATATTTTGTTTTATACTTCTTTAGGATTTTAGAGAGAAACTGAATATACATTAATTTGGGTTAATTACAGTACTGACACACGTTTTAATCATACTTGATTTTCAGTTTATCCCCTTCATCTATTTAAAAAAGGTTCCGTTTGGAAATAACTAAAAACATCCGTTAATTAATTAATTAATTTATTAATTATTAATTATCTCAATACTACTTACATATTTAAATTTGAAACTCATGATTAGAAATTTACATGGATTAGATCAAATAAATCATTTGATTTCCTTTTATAAATTAAATAAATTGAATTTTTTATTGTCTCATCCAATATAATTTTTGTTTTCGATAAAACGAAACGGGGTGAGCAAAACGAACAAAAAAAAATCAAATTAGATCTAATAAATTTGGGTTTTTAATCCTATAACATTTTTAATTTAATTTAGTTTTTTAAATTTAAATTTAGCTTAAAATTTTAACCAAAATTTAAGAATTCATTTTTTATTATTTATTATTAAAAGTAAATATATATAATAAATATAAAAATAGAGAAATAAAAATATTTATTATTTAGTTCCAAGAATTGATTTGGTTTGATTCTTTATCAAAATTAGGTTTGAGTCATTTTTAATTTTTTTGGATGGATTGAGAAAAAATTCTATTTATTTAATTTATAAGTTTTAAATTTGTCTAATCTAACCAATGCAAATCTCTAATCATAAGTTTCAAATTTGAATATATATGTGTAATAATCACATGCAAATCTCTAGTTGTAAGTTTTAAATTTAAATATATGTCAGTAATAATCACATTAAAAACAAATTGAGATAATTAAGGAATAATAATTAATTAATAGATTTTTAATGAATTTCAAACGGAACTTCTGTTAAGTGTCAAATTGTTAGGTTTAAAAAATGAATGGGGTAAATTGAAAATAAAGTATAGTTCAAGAGATGTTAATTTAACCCTATTAGTTTTGATGTTTTTATCTATTATCTTCTTCTCTTCACTCATTACCTCTATCAATAGCTTGTAAATAAGGATGTAAGTGGCTCGGGGGATCGCAACCCAACCTGCCCTACTTGCCTATACGCCCCAGCTTGTGTCCCGCCCTTGGATGCCTAGGTCAGGACTTGGGTTAATCTAACTTGTCCTGCCCAGCGACCCACACTACTTCTCTTTCTTTTCTAGCTGTCTTTTTTTTATTATTACTTTTTATTTTTTTTTCTTTTCTATCATTGCCTTCGTTCTTTCTTTTTTTTTTTTTTTTCTCCTAGCCGTTGGAAGGAGAGACATTGCACCTCTAACGATTAAAAAAAAGTTAAAATAAATTACAAAACCCCTTCAAACTTCCATTATAAATACCCCCACACTTATTCATTCAAAAATCACAAAATTTTCAATCCTCTTTCTCAACTTTTTATACTATCAAGCTAGCAACTCTTAGGTATTTTCTTCAATTGTGCTCAAGTGCATATAATTCTGTCAATTTTGAAGTGAAGATTTAAAGATCAAGTGTTTCAAAATTTTAAATTATTCCACGTTAGTATTTTATTTTTTTAAATTTGCATACATATAATTTCTTTTTTTTTTTTAATTTGCATATTGTAATTTTTTTTCATCAAACTATTTTTTTCAAATGGATTTTAGAGACTCTAATTTTTTTGATTTGGAGGGTAAGGGCTCAATATCTTCTCCCCCCTTTAAAAACAATTTACAATACCAACACGAACATCTGTTATACTTATTAGCACAAGTGCAGATGTTCGTGCATCATCATCGCGGCACAGCCAACAGCGTGCCCATTCAAAAGTGTAAGACTTTTTCACTAGAGTCTCACGTAATGATGGAATGCCTAAGGCCAAATGCAACATTTGTGAGGATTTATTAGATGGTAGAACTATTCCTAGAGCTAGTCATTTAAAAAAACATTTAAATAGTAAGTACCAACATGATCCCTACATTAATTCTATAATTGATCAATTTTTCCACATGCTACACAAACTCAATTAGGTAATAAATGGGATAGTTTTAATATTTTTTTATGACTCCATAAGAATGTAAAATAATTTAGTTAAATTTATTGTCAAAGATGAACAATTTTTCACAATAAGTGAAAATTAAAATTTTGAAGAATTTATTTGCGATAGTTTTACGCCATAATATCGTGGTTTTTCAAAAATATTTCAAAAAATAAAACTTTATGAGATTTTGAATCAAAAAAAAAAAATTAGAAACTTATTTTGACAATTTTGAAGGAAATATTAGCTTAACTTTCGATATGTGGAACTCTTACCAAGCTATTGAATATATTTGTATAATTGATATTACATTGACGAAAATTATAAATTAAATAAACGCATTACTTCATTTAAATTAGTTGAACAATCCTACACTGAATTGAGTATTAGGGAACTTATTTTTAATCAACTTGCATCATGGAGATTATGTAGAAAAATATTTTCTATTACTTTAGATAATGCTTCATATAACGATATTTGTTTTAATTATTTATTTAATGGTTTGCCTACGAGGGGTTCATTGTTTCATAAGCGTTGTTGTGTCCATATACTTAATTTAATTTTAAAATATGGATTGAATATTTATGAATCATATATTATTAAAATAAAATAATTTGTAGTTTGTATTATGAGTTCTTCAAAAAGAATTAATTTAGTTTCTGGTATATGTATTCAAATTGGTTTAAAACCTAGGAAATTACTTATAGAAATTAATATAAGATGGAATTGAATCTATGTTATCTTAAAAGTTGCTATTAAATATCAAACATCAATTGATTTATTTATTTTAAGTAATATAGCTATTGGTTTAAAAACTGTTGAGCCCATTAATTGGACAAATGTAATTTTTTATAAAATAATTTTACATGTTGTTGATATTGCTACTAAAATATTTTGTGAGGTTTGTTATCGTATATCTTCTTCTGTTGTTTATCAATTGGGGGGTAATTGATAAAATTTTCAAAAAATATATTGTTCAAAAATATTATACTGATATGGTTATTATAATGGTGGAAAATTTCATAAATATTTTAACCCACTGCTTATACATTTTTCTATTATCGCTATTTTAAACCCTAGATATAAAAAAGATCATTTTTTCAATTATTAAAGATGATATGTGGCCCCTGAAAGTGACTAAAAATAATTAAATAATATTAAAGAGCAAACCAAGTTGTAATAGATCGATAAGATACTAATCGTACACCTGCCTAAACGATCCAAGCCATAATGACATCCTTTTTCCATGACTTTGGCAACATTTGCCTTTGGAGAAAAATGAAATCTCAACGGATAGAGTCATCAATAAGTGGTAGCTCATCTTCATCTAACCTACAACATTATTTAGGTATATCTCTGATAGAACATGAAGACGACTTCAATATATCAGATTGGTGGAAGGGACAACAATCTAAGTTTCCAGTCCTTTCAGTTTTATCCCATGATATCTTTGCATTTCCAGTTTCTACCATAACATTCAAGCAAATGTTTAGCACAGGTAGGCACGTTCTTAGTCAATTTAGTAGTCAACGGGTCCCTCAAATAGTGGAGGCCTTAATGTATTTACGAGATTGGTATTTCGTTAAAAAAAAAAAAAGACAACAAACGAAAAATAGCAGCTTGCCATTGACTTTGATATAATATATTTGGATGAAAGAGAAGAATCCACTAGTTGATCTGGTGATGAATGATAATGATGTATAGATAGAGAACTTGTTTGCAGTTAAACAAAATAATATAAATCTCTACAAACACGGATTACGGGACTATAAAATTTAAATTTTTTCCTCACTGCACAAATCACGAGAGACTAACTTTTAAAAATTTATACAATTCTAAACACACCCACCAAAGTAATATTTACAAATGATAGTTAGTCTTATAGGTGTCAATTTGGTTGGAATGTAAAGGATTGAAGTGATGCAACTATTTATTATTCTATCATTTATTTATTTATTTTTATTTTTTACAATTCTACATTTGTAATTTTGGATGCAATGTTAATTTTGTAAATATTTGTTGTTTAATAAATTTTATTTTCTTAAAAATTATTTTAATGTGTTTATTTAAGTTTTATTTTGTATTTTATTTATTTTATAAAAATAAAAATATTCAAAAACTAAACTGAGTCAGCTCGGGTGGGTCAGTGGCAGGGATTAATGATCTTGCCCCAACCCGACTTGACCTGAATCATACAAGGGGTAGCTGGGATGGGTCAACCATGAGGTGGGTTGACCTTGGGTCAAGGGGCGGGTTAGGTCCTACCCGATCCTTTTCCATCCGTACTTGTAAGTTGCAACTAACATTCCTAAACTTGGGCTTAGAGTGACTTGAATGGGTTAAGTATGAATGTTTGTTTTATTCAATGAAGGCTTTATTTTTTTTTTTGAGTATTTATTGTTAAATCATTAATTTTCTTGAGTATTTATTGTTAAATCTTATTTCATGAATGAATGATTGCTATGGTTGGAAACCCAGTTATGGGTTATCGGTTATCAGTTACTAACTTTTTGATTTTTTGTGAATTGATTAAATTTGCTCTTTTATATTTTAAATTTCTTTTAAATATTGAACGGCGAAAGAGGTCAAATCAACCAAAAGTTAAAAATCTAACTACTAAAAGAACTAGCTTTTTTTTTTTTTTTCCTTTTCAAATATAAAAAAAGTTAACTTTTAGTAGGCAGAACCTACTAGCTGCTAACTAGCTTTTTTTTTCCCCTCCAAACTCAGCTAAATCTTTATGGTCTTTTTTTTTTTTTTTTTTTTGGAGGGGGAGGACAATATTAATTGATCCATTTGTTGAAATCAACAAATGGAGTCAACATTTGTTTAGTTAATATCGAGAAAAAAAAGAATGATAAAGATTAAATTAATTAGGGTTTTTATTTTCAAATCATCATTAATTCTTTCATTTATAAAATTAAGAAAAATAGTTTTTACTTTTATATTCCGGTTCGTTTATATGTTTGTATAAATTGAGTTATCAAACTTCGTTGAATAATTAAACATAAATATTAATTACCAAAAAAAATTAAACATAAATATTTATACCGATGAGATGAACTTGAAGTCGATGCTTACCTTTCTCCATAAGATTAATAAAGCAAATAAACAAAAGCCTAACTTTTGTTTATTTTTTTTTTTTCAAGTTAAGACAAAATTTTAAGGAATAAATTACACTTATCTTCCTAGGTAATTATACTTATACTTCTCAAAGTTTAAAAAATTACGCTTATCTTTTTTATTTTGAAATATTGTTAATTGACTTGTTTCTATTTAATCAACCGTTAAAATTTAATAGAACATATTTTCTTATTTTACCTCCACTCTCTCACATATTTGCCAATTTTCCTTACAAAATTTTTTTAAAATTTTTTATTTTTTCTTATTTTTGGAGATTTTTTGTAAAAAAAAAGACTTATGTAGATGAAAGAGATGAAAGAATAAAATAAAATAAAAATGTCTAAAATTTTTGGTACTTCAATATTTCCTGTTAAGTTTTAACAATTGATTTAATAGAAGGGGATCAACGTTAATATTTTCTAATTTAGACAAATATTTGACTTTTTATGATTTGTTTCCGCGTCAATATATGTTCTTCAAGCAAGAATTTCTTTTCTATGGCTTTTTATAATGTTTGGCTTTTTATCGGTTGTTTTTGGAATTGTATAAAATTGTATAAAAGTTAATGTCTCGTGATTTATACGGTAAATAAAAAGTTAAGTTATACAGTCTCGTAATTCGTATTTGTAGAGATTTATAGAGTTTTATATTATAATGTAGAGCTCCAAACGGAGATCATCCGGAGGTGTTAGTTTTAACTTCCCTTTTTTTTTGCTTCACTAAACCAACTGCGCATAGCAGCAATAATAAATTTTTGAGTTAGGTTCGTCTGATTAACTTATGCTCAGATTGTGGATTATCTGGATTATGTTCGTCGTTAAATTTGTATGTCACAAGGTTATAAATGTATACATATACTTACAACAAATCTAGCAAATCAACTTCATACTTTAGAGGATCAAACCAAAAAGAGAGAAGGAGAAGCTGCAAAACTTGAGAAAATAATAAAATAATAAAGTGATAAAATATAAAAGATTTAGACACTATTTGAAAAGAAAAAAAAAACTAGCTTATTTGTAACTGGCTAATAGCTAACTACTAAAAATCTCGTTTTATATATTTGGGAAAGAAAAAAAAAGCTAATTTTTCAGAAGCTAACTTTTTAACTTTTTGTGAATTTGACATTCTTATCTTAAAAAATTTAAAAGAAGATTAAAATGTAATAGGGTAATTTTGGTAATTTTAGAAAAAATCAAAAAATTAATAACAAGTATCCAAACGTAACCTCAGTTTGGATTACGATAAGTCTGTAATTTTTTTATTCAATCGGTGAATTTGTGATTTTAAAATTTTTATGAAATTACTTGTTTTTTTCATTTTTGTTCATTTTTAAAAGGATGAGAATTTTAAAAATTGGTCATTCAATTTTTTTTTCTCATTTCTTTCTATTTGTTTTATTTTATTTCTTAAAAAAGACTCACAAATAAGAGATGGTTTTTAAAAATTTTTTTTTTTGATATTTTATTCCCATTACTTTCCATCCAAGTACCCGAGGGAGAGAGAATCTCTCTCCAAACCCCATAACCAAGCAAAGGAGGTGGAAAATATTTTGTGCTTTCCTCATCAAACCAAGGAGAGGGGAAAGAACTTAACGCACTTCAACCCCAAGACGGTTCCCAAAGTCAATTGGTCAGTAAATAAATTGTATTCTCTTCCTCGCGGCGGGAGGAAAGGCACATAAAAATGGTGGCTCGGAAATTCTTCGTTCGCTACAACGACTCCGATCTCGAGGTCGACTACGACACCGACGACGGCTTCGAAGTCTCTCTCTCTCTCTCTCTCTCTCTCTAAAAACCCACTCTCTGTCAAACTATTTTTTTTATTTTCCTTTTTATTCTTTCTCAACGGAGTCTTAGTTACTGTTCTTCATTTCCAGGTTTTCAAATTCCAGCTCTTCTCTCTCACTTCAATTCCTCCCGATGAACAAAAGGTTCGTATCTCTCTGTGATCAATGTTTCTCTCCCTTTGCATATATATATATATATATATATATATATATAATAAATATATTGAAAATTAATGTGATTCTTTTGATCAATTTTTTGGTTAAGATATTCGGAGGTGATGATGATCGACTCGTACTGGACGACTACGATCTCGTCTCGATTTCCGATAGGCTTCTGTTGGTATCGGCTATCGACGAAGTCGAAGAAAGGAAATTAGCGCATCAAAATGCTGAATTGGCGAAATCCGACGAAGAATTGGCTCGGATGTTACAGGTTTTTGGCTAATTTTGCTTGGTTTTTGAAATTCTTTGTCGGTGGATTGTTTGAATTTTGAACTTTTCTAAAGTAATTTTGTTGTTTTAGGCAGAAGAAGAAGCCCTTATGTTTCAGCAGCTTACAGTCAGTGAGGATAAGTCACAAATTGAGAGGCAGATAAGGCCTTACATAAATCAAGTTCTAATGGTAATTATGAATTTCCAGTCCTTTACTTAAATTCTGGGTTGTAGTCCTTTACTAGCAATGCGGGAGTCCGCATTGTGCACTGGTTGCTCTGTCTAGTCCTTTATTTGAATTGTGTTCCCCCCCCCCCCCCCCCCAAAAAAAAAAAATATTTTACTCTTCCTTGTTGGCTAGTGAAGATGTTGAATTCAAAGTTGTCCTGTTGATCGGTTTTTGTATCCGTGCTTCTTAGATCATATTTGGTTTGTTTTTCTATTTTTTGTTTTTCGTTTTTATTTTCTGTTTTGAGCATTTTTTTGCTTTTGAAAACAAAGAAAACAATTGAAAACGCATTTGGTCACTTGTGTTTTCAAATTTTGTTTTAGAGAAAAAAATAAATTTACATATAAAAAAAAAAAAAAAAATGATGTGGTACAACAGGATGGAGAGATTGATACTGATGTAAGGCATAGGATTCAAGCTGGGTGGACCAAATGGAGAAGTG
>QLOD02000029.1:14180484-14199070 GCA_003260245.2 Sideroxylon spinosum | reverse complement strand
AGAGAAGTTGGAAAGAAACAATTAGACATGACCTTATCTATATGAATCTAACGGAGGACATGGCCCAAAACAGATTTTATTGGCGTCGTCAAATCCATATAGCCGACCCCACCTAGTGGGAAAATGCTTAGTTTGGTTTGGTTTGGTTTACATATAAAAAAAAATGACAAAAAGTTGTTTTGAGCATTTTTAACCCAAACACAAAATATTTCAAAACAAGAAAAATGGAGCTTTTTTTTTTTTTTTTTTTTTGGGATTTTTAAAACGTAAAACACATGAAACAAAAATAGAAAACAGAAAAACAAACCAAATACTATCTTAAAGTTCCATTTTGGTGGGTATGCTCCCCTCCTCGACACATGCTCTATTAATTCTAACAGTTCTCTTTCATATTCCATTTAGCCTAAATGGAGGATTGTCGTTTTTGGCCAAACCACATTCTGAAGTGTAATTGCTTTAAACTTTCAAGAGGGAAAATAGTTTTTGCTAGGTTTGGTTTTGAGAAGTTAAATAGACCAAGTTGTTAGGTTTAGCAGCTAAATAAGATGATTTAGTGGTGGTATTCAAAAAAATAAAAATAAAAAAATAAAAATAAATAAATAACAATAACAATAATAATAAAATAAAAATTAATTGAATGGTATGGTAGTGTTGCCTAGTGATGGTACTATTGCTATATTAATAAATCAATCTATCTTTTTTCAGCAATTCGTGGCATCATAACATTTCTCTGTTCACTTTCGTTTCTTGATCTTGAATTCTTTTTCTTTTTAACTAAGCAAATAATTATGTTAGTTGTGCATGCTGTTGATGTAGTACGAAGATTCAAAGCTCCAGGAGTCTGCTAGAATGACCGTATCTATAGAGAAGCTTGAGGAGAAAGCATTGGTTTCTTTGGCCAAGGTTGGAGCTTTGATCTCTTTTACGAATTTCATCATTTGTACGTTATAGTTGTTAAAAAAAAAAAAAGAAAAAAGAAAAAGAAAAAAAGTAGTATTCATTTATGGGTAAATATGCTTACTACCCTTGAGGTTTGATGAAAAGTGGGACAATACTCTTGACATTTTTGTAATTACATTGTATCCCTTGCTTTTAAGTTCTTATATCAAATTCCCCTTACCATTAAATAGCGCTGATATATATAATTGTCTTTCCTAATAGAAGTTAAAATAGTTTTATAATGACTGAAATACCCTTAAATATGTATAAAAGATAGCAATGACCTTCGTTTTGTAATAAAAATCCCAAAATTCCCAGGTCATTGTACGACATGAGAACTTTTTTTTCTTATTTTATCTATCTTTCCCTCTCTTCTCATTTGCAGTCTCCCATCATTTATAAAATCCCCCATAAGGAATCTAGTTTTGTCCCAATGTGATGAAGTTAAAGTTAAGTTGAGACTCTTTGGTCACGAAGACAGAAAGAGCTCGAAGGCTAATTGAAAAAATTGGCAGGGTTACAAATATTTGAAGTAAATCTGACAAGATTATATATAAAGGGGAGAAATAATGAGGCCCAAAAGCAAATGTGTGAAATATGTGAACAAAAAGCACATGTGTGAAATATATGAACAAAGCTGATATGTTGTGGGTACAATTCATTCTTTTTGGGTAATCTACCTTCCTGGTACATTAGCTATTGCTACTAAAAAAGATAGCATACTGGCATAGTTTTGTTAATTTAACGTTATACTGCTATTATTGTTTGATAAATGGAAATTGGCTATTTTAATTGTTGTGATTGCATTTAAAGAAAAACTAGTTGAATTTTATGAAAGTTAACAATCACAGAAGTTTTTTTTTTTTCTTTTTTCCAATTCTTCCTCCTTTTTCCTTTTGACGTAAAACTTAATAATCGAAGAAGTGCTGAAGAAATGTTGAACTGTGGTACCCTCTAGCCTACAAGCATTGTGAAAATCCTTTCTTTCATCTGACCATATGATTTTTGCATTGTCTTCTTGAACTTTAATCATTAATGCACTTCTGCTCCTTAACAGAAGCCTGGTCTTTGTCCTGATGTGAATTTTTTTGGCGATCATGAGAAGGACTTGGGATGCCTCTTCTTTTTTTTTTTTTTTTTTTTACTTTTGGAAAATAATACCCAACATTGAGCTACATTGTGTTAGTTAATTAGTGTAACAAATAACATGATAGCTCCATAGGTTTTCTGTGAATTATTGGTCTAAAATAGGGTGTTTTTTGGTTGATTGCCCCATGGGTTTTAGCCACTCTACTGTGCAACCTAGTGCAAGCATTTCTTCCGGTCATTGCATTATAGCTTTTCAATTCTAGTTTAGTTGTACAAAATATTCTAGGAGCCTCCATAGCATGCATTATTATGTGACACTGTTAATTTATGTATCTGTTCTGCCACTAATGAAAATTGTTTCCATTTCAAGATGAACTTGTTCTGCTGGGTATGTTTTATGAGTTCTTTACTCTATTAGTGACCATGATCTCTTGGCATACAAATATTTGCGGATGTAAAATTTAATTTTAGAAACTTGTTTTACAGAATTGACATTCTTAATATTCCACCATTCTATCTTTTAGGAGGGAAATTTTAAACCAACAAAAAGTGAACAAGATCATGCTTTCCTGCTGCAGCTGCTTTTTTGGTTCAAAACTTCTTTCAGGTCTGTTTCTTTTCTCTTTACTTTCACAATTTGAGGAAGTTTTTATGTGTTTTTTTTTTTTTGTATTTATTTTTATAAGTATATAAAACGAGGAAAGTGCAACCCATATATATACATAATAAGGCCTCATTTCAGCCCAAGAATGTAAACAATCATATTCTCAACAAATGATGAAAAGCTATCCAAATCTAGTTTCTTCCCCCCCCCCCCAACCCAACTATACAAAGTTGCCAAGATAAACTCTTGATTTTGAACAATGGACAGTCAACTCAGGTGGGCAAACTACCATTTGATGATATTATCATACTCAGGTGGGCAAAGTTCTTCAAAATGGTTGTGTTATGAATTTTCTCACTTCTGGAGAATCTTTTTGGTGTTTACTTTCCCCCACTTTTTTCGGGGCAGTGGCAGTAGGACGAATTCTATTTTGGTGGTTGGTAAGGTATGGTTTTGTATGATGATACTTAGGTGGATCAACTTTTTAACATGTTTGTAATCTGACTGTTTCTCACTTTTTGATATTGTCTTTGACATATTTCTTTAATACACATGGATTGTTTTTGGCGCTCTTTTTTTTTGTATTTTTCTTTTTCTTGGTGGGGGGTGTCCCCGCGCGTGGCTTTGGAGGGTGGGGACTGCTGTTTGGGAAGTTAGTACTATTGGTACTGTTCTATTTGAAATAGCTGACCCCAGTTAGTTTGAGATTGAGACTTTATTGAATTGAGTTGTATCGTATATATAGGTGGTCTAACCTCTCAAAAGGGTTGTATTATGAATATTTTTGACCTTCAAAATAATTTTCTGTGCATCTTTACATATTTTATTTTTTTTGGGGCGGGGGTCATCATTGTAAAACAATCTTCTTCTTGTTGAGGATATAACCATAATCAACCAATGCTTTTGGAATTTTATATAGGCTTAATTCCAGTCAGTTTTGATGAAATATACTCAAAAGGATAGCATCTAAATTGTGGGTAATGCCAGGACAGGGTATGCCAAAAGTAACGTGGGTGTAAAAATAAAGAATGACATGGCTTGATGTGGTTTATCAGAGGAAATGGCTTTTAATTAAATGGAATGGAATATTAAAGATGCATATAACTGAATCCATTTAGTTGGGAAAAGACTAAATTGAGTCGAGTTGAATTGTAGTGGAAACTAGTTTAAAAAATTAGGAGAAATCAGTTATTTCAACCAAGAAATAGATGCAGAAGTTTTGTCTGTCCAGACTTTAGTTTTATGAGGATATTGATCAGGAAATTGGAATAAAGCACTATGGGCTTCGAATAAACTAGTTTGAAACTTCATGAGAAATCTAGATATTCTCTCTAAAGAAGATATATGTTAGTAAATCACCATTGAGTTGGATTATAATGGGGAATGACAGGTGTCTTAAACTAGACTGCAAGAATCACATTCAATTTCAAAGGTCTTTGCCTTATTTTAGGATTGCCTCAGTAGCTATCGAAAGTTTGCATTGTCTTCCTTTATGGTCAATGTTGATTGTGTCAATCTTTTTATTAACAGGAATCAAAGTTGTATATCTCTCATATATTCCAACTTTACTTACAACGTAGGAATTTATAGAATTTACGAGTGAGTAGGAAAGGAATAAATAACTAAATCTTGATTTCTAGGGGAAAAAAATAATCCCTAAAATATGCATAGTTATAAACTAATCCCTATAATTGCTTATTTCCAAATTTACAGAATATTATAGCTTCCAAATTATAACATTATTTTCTAACACTTTCCCCAAGCTGATGGTTTGAAGATATCTTTCATAGCCAGCTTGCTAGTCAAGAACTCAAATTGCCTCTTTGGAAGTCCCTTTGTGAGTATGTCAGTAATATGTTCACCAGTAGGAACTTAAGACGATACAGATCTGTCCACTTTCTAGCTTTTCTTCTATAAAATGCTTGTCAACTTCAACATGTTTTGTTCTATCATAAAATACTGGATTGTGGGCAATAGAGATAGTAGCTTTGTTGTCGCAATACATCCTCATTGGTTGTGAAGTAGAGATCTTCAATTTTACCAATATTCTCTTAATCCACAAAGCTTTACAAATCCATGAGCAATAGCCCTAAACTCAGCATTTGTGCTACTTCTGGATACTACATTTTGTTACTTGCTACGCTAAACAACCAAGTTTCTTTCAACAAAATTGCAATAGCCAGATGTTAACTTTCTATCTGTCATACTCCCAGCCTAGTCGATGTCAGTATATACTTCCACTTGAGTACGTCCTTGATTCTCAAACAATAGGCCCTTTCTTGGTGTTCCCATCAAGTATCTAAGAATTCTGTAAACAGCATCAAAATGCACTTATCCAAGAGAATGCATGAATTGACTTACCATGCTCACTGCAAAGACTATATCAGGATGTGTATGTGAGATATATATTAGTCGTTGGAATTGGCCTCTATTGATCACTTCTTCAGGCTTGGCCGGTTGTAGTTTCAAATTTGAATCTTTAGGTGTCTCTGCTACCTTACATTCCAACATACCCGTTTCCCCAAGTAAGTCAGGTACATATTTCCATTGTGAAACAAATATCCCTTTCTTTGACCTGGCGAATTCCATAATAAGAAAATACTTCAGGAAAATGGAATAAAGCACTATGGGGTTTGAATAAACCAGATTGAAACTTCATGAAAAATCTAGATATTCTCTAGTAAGAATACCTGCAAAAGATATTTCTATCTAGACAAAGTTTTAAGAAGACATATATTAGGACATAGGAAGAAATCGCCATTGAGTTGGATTCTACTGGGGAAATTGTGTCAATCTTTTATTTGATTTTTTATCAGCATTTTCAAATTCAGAAAAGTTTGGTAACTATACATGGTGTTTTTAATGTTCTGATATCATAGGTGGGTAAATGCACCTTCCTGTGATGGTTGTGGCGGTGAAACTATAAGTAATGGCATGGGTGTTGCACTTCCTTCAGAAACTCTTTATGGAGCCTCACGTGTTGAGCTTTATCGGTATGACCAGCGCATATGCTTATCTGATATGTATTCTTTTTGTCGATGCTTAATCTTTGAGAAACTTTTGATTCAAAATTTGTGTTCTTTGTTGAGTTGTTTCTTTTATTTCTAGCTTTCTATGTTGTTTCTTTCTTATAGATATTCCATGATCAATCTCTCTGTCTCTGTCCATCTTATCATTGTTTGGTCAAATATATTATAGTGCACTGGGAGTTTCAAGTTAAAATTAAGAAATCTCTATATGTCTCTTTCCCATATGGTTGTGTGATCAAAGGTATTTTATTGCACCAAAAACCACCAAATTGGTCTACACGAGTTTCAAATTAATATGAAGTTTGTTCAAGCCCTTATATTCATGTATGCAATTCATATGGCAGGCCCATCTTTGATTAAGTTTCTCATGTACTATGGTCCATATCAATATATTGAATAATTAAATGTGCAAGGAACTCCAAATATAAGGAATTTGCGTACATGAACCAAGTGAGATAGGGTTTTTTGGGGTCTATAAACGAAAGCATAAATAGGGGTCTCCAATGCATTGGCCCCATGTCTGTATCCCCAAGGATGATGATTTGGGTTCATCACTTCTTAACTCAACAAAACCCTAGTCTCAAGCTAATTAGGATCGGTTACATGAATTCTCTTCACTCATTTTTGTCATAGGCTATTTTTTTTATGAGATCATATGAAATTAGGTTATTCCTTACACTTTCAGACAATGAAATCTTTAGGTTTAACTTTTGTTGTCTTTACTTTTAATTGAATTGACTTATTTTTTTGTACTAGTGCATCCTAATTCTACTTTGGATATAACCAAACCATGTTAAACAACCTTATCTCAACTTTTCTTCAATCGATGCTACCTCTACTTATTTTTGTATATATTCATTTCTAGTCCTATCTTTTTTTGTATTACTGGACATCCATCTTAGCATCTTTGTTTCCGTTACACTCATGAGCCTTGCTTCTTATTGGCCCATCATTCTATATATAAAGCATAATTGTTCTTATTACTGTCCTATAAAATTTCAACTTAATAAGTATTATCTAGTTATATAAAAGATCTGAGACACTTCTCCATTTTAATCACTCCGTTTGAATATTATGGATAATATCCTCTTTAATCCTTACATTTACATGAACAATTGATCCAAGATATCAAAATTGATGACTTTTTGGCATCCTTGATCCTCAGTTTTCACTATGACTCATTAATAGTTTTAGTTTTAGTAAATTTATAATGCATATGCTTTGCTTTAGTCTTACTTACTTTAAAGCCAATATTCATTATAGCTTACGGATTAATTCAAAAAAAAAAAAAAGGATTATTGGAAGCCCAACTATTGTTTGTCTCGAAGAAGCATGAATATAAAGTCACAGTATGGAGATAACGTGGCACGGATATACAAATAAATTAGTTTTGAAAAATATTAGGAGATGACACACTATGGACACGTTAATAAATATTCATATATGAAAGCAACTATTTATTCACTTTTATATTAAAAATACATTTATCTTATTATTTTAATCCATTTTTTCAATTTAAAATTACGTGTTTCATCATGTCAAATGACAAATACTTGTATTGCTCAGGTGTCTGATTCTAAAACAATTAAAAAAGAATATGGCATGCCTAAGCAAGTTTCCAACTCCGACACTACGTCGGTATGTCAACTTCCTGGAAGTTTCTGTGCCTTTTAGGTTCAAGCTTGATAACATGAATGTCAATGAATTAATAACAAATAATTACTAGCAACTTGATCCTATTGTGAACTTGGTTTTGACATAGAGAGAGTGCCTAGCCTAGATCTTCTGACTACAAAATTAAAAGCAATTTTGTCAATAAAAAATAAGGAGATAAAATGAGGAAAATAGGTCCATTTGATATCTTTAATTATTACGGACCAAATTTTTATTTTGCTTCCAATTTTTCATACTAAAGTCATTCTTGTTTGCTCTGTTCATATCGAAATTTTATTTATGTGAAAAAACCTTGAGTTAGGTTCAAAGTAATCTTTATTATGCTTTCATATTTTTAGATTTAGGTTTTGCAGAATATGTTGGATTTTTATTATGAAGTATCAAGTATGTGTTTATTTTAGAGTTCATAATCCTGTGAAGAAGTGTTGAGCATAAATTCTAGATTTTTTTTTTCTTTTTCATTTTTGTTCAATATTATATTTTTCTTCTCTTTGTTTGACTATAACTAAATTAAATGGCACGTGTTAAAATTTTTCACCTATCTTGGTGTTTCTTCCACTTCTGTGAAATATTAGTTAAT
Source organism: Sideroxylon spinosum (assembly GCA_003260245.2). Classification (NCBI taxonomy): domain Eukaryota; kingdom Viridiplantae; phylum Streptophyta; class Magnoliopsida; order Ericales; family Sapotaceae; genus Sideroxylon; species Sideroxylon spinosum. Next base: position 14,191,155 of record QLOD02000029.1, on the reverse strand, counting down.
GTTGATGGATTCTGAATCTTTTAGTGGCCCCTGTCTATCACTATATTGAAGCTTCTTTTTGCGTTAGAAACTTAATATTATTGCAAGTTAACATTTTTTTTTTTTATTATTCTGGTTATCTCATCCTCTTGCTTAATCCACAATTTTATCAGAAGTGTTGAAAAATACAATGTCTAATTATACTTTATGTAGAATGCTGATAGATTTGATTTATCTTCTGTATACTGGCTTGTAAGCAGTTATTTACTTGTATCAGTTGACAATTCATTTTCTGCAGAATGATATGCTGCTTTTGTTTATATTTTTACCGTAATCTTTTAATTGCCGCAGCTGTAATATTTGCTCGACAATCACTCGTTTCCCACGGTATAATGATCCTTCAAAGGTAATTGAAAAATCCAACCCCCCCCCCCCAAAAAAAAAAAAAGAAAACCTGGTTATGTTTTCATTTGACAAATTCTGTCATGATATATTTTATGCAGCTTCTGGAAACAAGGAGGGGGCGCTGTGGGGAGTGGGCCAATTGCTTTACATTGTATTGCCGAGCTTTTGGTTATGAATCTCGTTTTGTAAGTAGCTTTATGAAAATCATAGTATGGGGTTTCCTTCTAAGGCTTTTTGTAATGCCTTCTCTGACTCAGTATAAAAAATTTAAACCCTGTGACATGCTCTCCTTCACAGAAGCTTATTCTCTCTTAGGGCTGGAAAATTCTCGTTTATTGTAAATACTGAGGAGCCTTTGGCTTGGGAACTGGTTCGTTATTGTCAGACAACAAGCTTTTGAATGTAATGGCTTGATACCATCAGGGTTGTCATAGCATCTATTGATATATATAGGAACCTATACATATTGGGAAAAAATTATAATTACCTATACTAGGAAGAATCAATCATCCAAACTTCTATATTTACACTTAACATATTTTTAACACTCCCTCTCAAGGTGGAGCATCTATATTATGCACGTTCTAAGTTTGTTACAAATGTATTAGACTAGAGAACCTGTAAGGGCTTTAGTGAATAAGTCAACTAGTTGATATTCAGATTTAACATGATCAATTTTGGTGGTATTCTGTAAGACCTTCTCCTTGGAAAAATGACAATCTACATCAACATAGAAGAGCATTTACTAAGTTCGACTCTTCAACAAAATATGGGAGAGAGGCTCCTCCAAGTATTTTTGTTTGTACTGGTTCAAATTCTGGTTCATTGCTAGCAAGAAACTAGGTGCCACCATCGGTTCATGATGTTTTTCTATATTGTTAATTGCTGCAGTGAGTTCAACTCTTTATAGATTTTCTTTAGAGTTGCAAAGTATTGAGTGTTGCTTTTGTTAGATTGTTGCTAAAATACAATAGCTGAATATAATCCTTGATTTCCTTTTAGGCTTCTAGATGGCTACACAAGTCTGTAACTTTAGCCTCCACAGAGTTCTCTGACAAACATGCAATATTAGCACAATTCTGAATCTAGGTGTCGTAGGAGGCCTTAAGGTGATGCCAGAGTAGAGTTGATGAGATGTTTCTGTTTGCCTAATCCAGTAAGGGCAATTATGACTACCTTGGACCATTGTCGATAATTTTTCTATTTTTTTAATTTTTTGGTAGTTAAATGGTTATGCTATTAGTTGAACCAATTAACTTAGATTCCATTAGAGGAGCATTGGAGACTATATTGGACTCGGATGCCATTTGCGATAGAGCAGAGGTGAGAATATGAGCTCAGAGTGTCTTGGAGTGTCGTCAGAGTGTCATGAGAGCTCAGAAATCATGCCAACAATGTCACTGGAAGGAGGCAATTGTTGGAGTGGCTTCCAAAGCTCGAATGGGGAAGACATGGGCTGGACGCATGAGTGGACTGACCTGCAACTATATCTAACTGGCTTGCTGATTGTGGAGTGTGGTAGCACGTGGGACGTTGCATGACTATCTGGTTAGGACGTCTCTTTTAGGTGGCTGGTGATGGTCACGATGACTAGCGGCTGCTCGTGAAGCCTCCGAAGACCACTATGTTGTTGACGTTGGAGATGATCGCTAGAGACTACATCGTTTGGTTTTTGGAGTCATGGAGCTCTGTTGGTTTGTCATAGGCTCATTGGTGAAAGAGGAAGACCACCTGTGCTTTGCCGAAGAAAAAGGTGATCTCTTGTATGCTGGTGGCAACAAGCAGATTAAGGCTTCGCTACTCACAAAGAGATTAGGATTCTGACTGTTGATGGCTACATTCTTGATATAGACAAAAGAAGAAGAACCACAGATATTAGGACCTCTACTCTGATACCATGTCAAAAACCAAGCTTTTGAATGTAATCGCTTGATGCCATCAAGGCCATCATAGCATCTATTTTTATACATAGGAACCTATACAACCTAGGAAACAACATAATTACAATCAATAATAATCACCTATAATATATAGGAATCAATCACCTAATCTACCCTACCATATTTACTCTCTGACAGTTGGAACATTGGTTATAGTTTCAATTTGCTGAGTTGTTAGAGTGAAAATTAGACATCAGTATGCAGATTGCTGGAATTTCTTGACTAGAAAAAATTGGCTTTTAAATTGGGTATTGGTGTGTTGTAAAAGTTGCATGTCAACATTTAAGGTGATAAAGACCCAAGTCCAATAAAAAATTAGCCAGGATACTTTGAAGACTTGCAACTTTGTTGCTACTCATAATAATTGAAACTAATATGAGAAATAATGCTATATATGGCTGTCATTAGAAGTGAGCATTAGTTTTCACCAAATAACATTTCTTATTTTCTCCATAATAATGGTCATTCTGAGAATAAGTGTGCACTAAACAAAATTTTATTGAATTGAAAGCTTTGAAGTTTAACAGGCATATTTGGCCTTTTAATTATATTGCTCTATGCACTAGCATAAATTATATTGCTTTATGTCAACCGATGAAGGGGGGGGGGGTGTTTAATAAAGCTTCTTATCATATTTGCCAGATATAAGAACCTTTGCTCAAATAGTTATCCTTTTTTACACACTTTTCTTTGTTTCAGATCTTGGATTTCACAGATCATGTTTGGACAGAGTGCTTCTCACCTTTTCTGGGAAGGTGAACTTTCTCCATCTGACTGTTGTTATATCTATTATGTTCTGAACGTGTGACTAGGAATTCTTATGGTGAGGCCGAATTGAACAGGTGGATGCATCTTGATCCCTGTGAGGGAATATATGACAATCCATTACTATACGAGAAGGGGTACTTTCTGTAATGCAAAATCAATAGTTTTAGAATTATCGCTTTCTTCTTTATGCTTCATCATGGAATTGACTTTCAACTACCACCTCTACTGTTTATAAATGTTATTCTTTGAAGCTGGGGAAAGAGTTTGAATTATGTAATTGCTATTGCAAAAGATGGAGTATATGATGTCACCAAACGCTACACGAGGAAGTGGCATGAGGTAGCTTTACTTTTTACACTTTCGTTATTCTCACCTTCGTATATTCTGTTATGTGAATATTGACTTATCGAGAGTACTTTCTTGTTGAAGGTTCTTTCTCGGCGGCACTTTACTACAGAGCCTGTTCTGTGTTCTATTCTCTCTAATATAAGAAGAGAATGTCGACAGAATTTTACAACTCAAGTGGTTGCTGCACTGGAGGAACGCGACAGAAATGAAGAAGAAGCACTGGAGAGAGATTTGCATTCAAAAGATGATTCTTCAATAGCATTACCTGGAAGACAAAGTGGTGACAAGGATTGGCGCATATCAAGATCCGAATTTGGTTCCGATGAGAATTGTTCTTTAAGTTCTTCTTCTTGTCCAGTCCGTAAATGCATAGATGAGCACGTGACAAAGATCTATAATGCATTTTGTCCTGTCATTTTGCAGTTTGCGGAGAAATCATATTCTAAATCTAAAGCTATTGAAGTCCTTAAGATTTTTAGACAGATTTTAGTCAATCTCAAGAACTCCCCTTTTAGGACAAGGAGAACTTCTGTAAACTCTGTTTCTAATGCTTCACTTTTGCGTCAGATACTACCCTGTTTTGGTCAATTGCTTGATGCTGTTTCCCTGAAGAGTGAGTTGGATGCCAGTGGGAGGACTGACATTTGTTTGGCGGCTGATCCTGTTAAAACCTCTATAGCATTGCCTGTCTTGTTCCATGCTCTGGATGATGCGATTCATAATGTCAACAAATGTGACAACATCAGTAAAAATTCCCTTTCTTGGCCACTTCTGAAGCTAAACAGAATATGTTCCTGTTTGGTCCGTGCTAGTGGAGAAGAGCTTCCTTTTGGGATTGTAAGTAGCATCAGCTCGAGAATCCCAAGTTCAATAGTTCAAGAATTATTTATGATGCGAGTCATGCTGCTTTATGATTCTATTGTTGATAATGAAGCTATCTTCAAATCCATTGCTGTCAATAAATCACAGGTTACATCTGCATTTGACGGAACTCGCATGTCAAAGTGGGAAGAACCAAATGGTGCAAAAGGTATCTTCTATTGGCCGTAAACCTGCCATGTGTCAAATGGAGGAGGAAATTGATAATGGATAAATAGGAATTTATGTACAACATACTCACTCAGCACACTTTCATTCAGTTTGCTACCTAGGTAATCGCTTAGAGGTTAAAAGGAAAATCCGTTGGCTTTTTATAGGCTTATATAGATATAATATGTTGGTGTTTCTTTCTGTTAAAGATTAATTGGAAATTGATTTTTTTTACAAATATTTTCCAGGAACTAAAATACTGAAGTTTTGAGTTTTATGAACAAAATACTGTGATTATGAATTTTGCTTTTACAATCATCTTATTTTTAAAACTACTCCCATCCATTTCATTGACTTCGGGGAGAGAGTGCTTTCTGATTGCATTTTTTCCCCTCGCCACAAAGCATTTAAATATTCAAACCATTCAGGTTTTTGACCTTACAAAATATTTATTAAATAGAAACGTTGACTGTTGGACGTTTCATGTGATTTTTGGATTAATGTAAGTTGCAATTCTAGGCACTCAGTTATAAATAGTTTTTCCCATCCTTACTTTGAATCTCAAATTTAACTATCTTTCAAGTAAAATTCTCAAAATAGTATCTGTTTTAGTTAGTTGTTTTCTTCATATTGTTGTTTAAACTAGGACAATAACCTTTTCCTGACAAGGGCGGAGCCATGTCTTGCCCGGGGAGCACATGCCCACCTTGAAAGAATAAAAAATAAAAAATTATTACCTCTATTATTCTATTTTTTTTCTATTGATATGATCTTAGTGCTCAATTGTGCGCACCCAAGAAAAAAAAAAATTTTGGCCAACTGTGCCCACCAAGAAAAGAATAAGAAAACCAATTGTGCTCACGTAAAGAAAAATGAAAAATTTTTATCCCAATACACATGCAATTGTACTGCCGAGTCCACCTAATACAATTAAAATATATATGGTCCGACTTTAACCCTTCGTCCCACTCTATCTCTTGTTTATGTATCTCATAGTTAAGTGTCCACCGACATAAGAAATTCTGGCTGTCTTTGTTTCCTAATATATTTTTCGTCCTACAAACAAATCCTCCTTCCATCAGTAGTCTTAAAAAAATAATAATAAATAAAATATGCTAATAAAGGAACCATTTGCAGTTGCAGATATATTTGGCACATTGTCCTTTTTGTTATTTGCATATTTTCACCCTTGCTTATTTCCTGCATTCATGTCCTGAAATATTTGAATACGACCTCTAGGTTTTACCCCTGATTGGTTTATTTACAGTCCATTGCATATTGCCATATTCCAATTAGAGATAAAAATAGCTGGGATGGCATGGGGTGCAAGTGTTTTACTCACCGGGCTGTACTTACTGTAGGTAGCTTGTGGTTTCTATTTTAGGCTACATACCAAGGTATAGACCTGAACATTGCATTAAATAAGATTGGGCTCTGGTAGGCTAAGAAGTTGCCTTCCATCACCTATCTCGAAATAAAATGAAGTGAACTGGCCCATGTATGTATAACTGTTGACTAAGTCTAGTTATTTCTCACTGAATGCTTGACACCTAGCTAATTTTGCTTTTCAGTTAATATTGAGACATGTTGCTGTAGGTTGTTGGGTCGTATACAAAGTATTGGAGAACCAGATGCATGAGCTTGTAGCATATGAGTTAATGTCAGCAAATGATGCTCCAGAGAGGGATCCAATGGATTGGTAAGAATGTAAGAAACCTTTAATATTTTCTCATTAGGCAAGGCCCGACTCTTCCCCGGACTCCACATAGGTGGAAGTTTTATGCACCGGGCTGCCCTTAAACAAAAGGTTATGGCTTGTTGTGGCCTACCCTGATTTTTTGCATACTTGATCATTGTTACAAGCGTAGTGGTCAGCCTAGTTGAGTCCGTTTGATATTTTAATTTGTTCTTAAAAAAAATAAATTCGTTCAATTATGTTACTTCATCCCAGTAGAAATCCTCAAAACTGTTTTTACAAAATTTCAGAGAACAGTGACATGACTGTCCTAGTTATTGCCTGACGACCACGATAAAGATATTAATACCAGACTTATTCAGCAATTATTTAATTGTATGGTGCCAGGGTCCTAGAAGGAAGTGATAATGGAGGTTCCACCTGGCGTCTTCTAGATAAACAAACTTCTCATACGTTCGAAAACCGTTTTGAGCGGAGCACATTCGAGATTAGATCAGTGCGTTTCCCAGCAAATGCATTCAGGTAATCTTCCCTTGGAACGCAATTAATTTGGCGACCCCTTTTTGTTTTGAAGTCTTTTTTTCAGACAATTCAATCGAAGATGATAATTGCAGGTTCAGGTTTCTGGCAGTTCGAGATGGTAATGCAACTTCGCGGTTTCAAGTAGGTAGCATTGACCTCTATGCAAGCAGTTAAGGGTCAAGCAAAATTATCAGAATGCCAAACTGGGGGTACTTATCTGGTGCTTAAATATTTGCCTATTCTTTTCCTTGAAGGAAAACACTGAGAAGCCAAAGGTAGAGTGCCTTGAAAATGTAATGTTCATGGTAACTGAATACCTGCCCTCTTTGCTGACTGCAAATTATGGTGATGGGCGCCTGCTCATGGTATGCTGTAGTAATATTCTTAGCTGAATCAGCCGTAGGTAGACATTGCCTACCTTTATTTATACCTCAAATGGAATAAAACGGTAAAATTGGAAGGAAAATGCTATTGGATAGAAATATATGCTAAAAAGTGGAATTAGAATGTTGTGGCAATAGTAGAATTGTGAAATATATGCCTATTGTTTTCAATTGACGGGTTTACAAATATTCCATTTCATTCTGGTAACTTTTTCAGGTCTGTAGAAACTCCACCGAACCTACCTAGCCACACAACCAAAAATTTTTAGGGTAGAGGAAAAATTTAAGGGAAAAGAAAAGAAAAAATAGAAGAAACTTTTTTTGATTTATTTTTGTCTTTGTTTTTTATGTTTAATTAAATGAAAAGGTTGTATTTTTATGACAAAGTTTTATTCATTTTCTTCTCATTTTTTTGTACTTTCTTGCCTTTTCTTTTACCTGTTTACATTTTTTTCCTGCAATTTTCATTTCCCTCCGTAAATTGTAGCTTCGAAGACAAACCTCAGTGAGCATGGATCATTTTCCCTTTGACCCCCAAATTTGCCGCTGTTGAACAAGTCCATGTGTTTGAAACTGGTCTGGAGAATTTGGTGGCTGTTGAACATATGTTGTTTTTTTTACGGGCGTGTTTGGAGTGGAGAGAGAGAGAGAGATAGAGAGAGGAATTAAAAAAATTAAAAAATAGAAAGAGGAATAAAATATAAAATAAAAGTATTTATTTAATTGGACTTAACAATATAATAAATTAAAATTTTAAAATAATTATTTTTAAATTCTGTAATGTGAGGTCCTTTTTTTTTTTTTTTTCTTTTCATCACATTTCAAATAGAAACAGATATTTTAAATCCCTATCTTTTTTTCTTTTACGAAATCCTCACTAAAAATATATGTACTTTAACGTAAATATTTTGTGGAAGAAAAGAAAAGAGAAAAAAAGAAAAAGGGGAAATATAAAATTATAAAAATATATTCTTATCTAAATTGATTAAAGATATAATAAAATAAAAATTCATTAATATGTTAATTTTAAATTTAATAATTTTATTTTTTCTAATTATTTAACAAATTTTTAACTCAAACAGAGTGGGTGAGGGAAAGATGCACGTGCATTGCAGATAAGATTCCTGTAATTAATGAATGGGTTTCTGGATGGTTCCATATCCAGGGAAGAGACACATGGTTAGGATTGAGAGGCAGCCCAAATGGGGATTTGCTTGATCATATCCAAAGTTGATAATGATTTTCATCTTGGTTCGAAGATGGTGGGATTGAAATCGTTATCAAATTGTTAGATTATAATTTAACGGTTTAAATTTATTTATATATTTTTAAATATAAAAATATAAAAATATATTTGAATCGTTAAATCGATCATACGATTTTCACGAACTGATCCAATTACGAATTATAATTTTTTAGATGGTATCGAAATGGATCGATCAATAAAGTTGTAAAAATCTATATAAATTGATAAAAATTATATTTTTGTACGCAGTAAGTAAAATTTTTTTGGGATTTTTATAGATTTGGAGCAGTATGTATGTGTCACGATCAGTAATAGATCTTAAATATGACAAGCAATTATTCTCCACTATCTTTTCTCCGTTATGGTGGGATTTTCTGGCATTGAACTCCGAATATGTGCTATCCATATTCATATTTTATACTTATCATTAGGGGGTGGAGGATGATGGGACTCCTACTTCCAAAATATCTTCTCTCCAAATTAGCGTTTCTACTCTTTGGCTGGGTTTTATTTATCAAAATAAAAAATTTATATTTTTATTTTTCATCCTAGAAAATGATTGAGGCTTTTTTGTCTAAATTTAAAACATATTTATTCATATTTTAAAAAAATTAATTTTAAAAATATAAGTAATAATATTTTATATTGAAACAAAGAAAGTCTTGACTTTTGAGTTAAAAAAAATTGTTAAATGAATAAAAAAATCATTAAATTTTAAAATATTTATATTAAATAAAATTATAATTCAAACACAACCCGGTATACTCTAGGCTCTTTTGCTTCACCCGTTCTAAGCCTAGAGAATTCTATCTCTGGCTGGGCTTGTCAGCCTTTCAAGCCCATTTTAAGGTACTCTTTGGACGAATAATTTTTTATATAAATTTATTAATTTTTAGAATTTGAAGGTTTGATAAGATATTAAATTTTATCTATTTTCTTCACAATGATAATAAATCATTTAACTCAAAAGTTAATAAAAATTATTAAAATTTCCTTTGTCAAACATATTTAAAAAAAAAAAATTTACTCACTAAATTTTAACTAAAAATGTACTAAAAGTTAGACTTTCAAACCATATAAGGGTTCGTTTGGAATTCCAAAAAAATTTAAAAAAATTTCAAAATTTAAACTCCAAATATTTGAACTTTTTTTGAAAAATTTTCAAAATCCGTTAGAGTGGACTAAATTAGAACGTTCCAACGGTTTTGTCAAAATTTTTTTAAAATTGTACTGACATTTATACCAAAAACTTTCAGAAAATTTCAAAAATTTTTAAGATTCTCCACTAAAATTCTACCATATGCTATTTTGTATAATTTTTAACAACTTTATATCAAATCAATCATAAATATCTAACCATCATTTCAAAATAACTTTTTATACTCCAAACACCAAAAAGTTACTCTTTTGGTTTTTTTGTTGGACTCCAAACCAGCCTAAATTTGATGCGCACTCTTGGGAAAGCTCGGAACTTTGGTTACAAAGCTTATTCTTTATTGACTTGAATTCAGAATTTTTAGTTAGAATAGTATAATATTCTTACGATATGAAATTTATTAGTGGATTGAATTTTTAAAAATAACTGCTTTATAATTATTGGAAGATTTCTATCTTTTTTATTATATTAAGAGGGCTTTGCCAAAAGGGGTGGTGGCGCAGTTGGCTAGCGCGTAGGTCTCATAGCTTCTGAGTGATCCTGAGGTCGAGAGTTCGAGCCTCTCTCACCCCAATTCTGTTTTCCTTCCAATTTTACACCTATTTCTGAAGATGGTGCTCTAAAATGCCTTTGATTAAGCTCTGCAGAACACTAGGAAAATTACGAGTGAGTCTCAAACAAGGTCTTCTCATTCTTTTATTTTGTTTTTGGAAATCAAAAGTCTTTCACACGGCATAAATTATATCATATAATAATATATAAAATTTTACAATATTAAATTAATTTTTTATGCATAATTTTTATTTACATAATATATATATATATATATATATATATATTTGTGTTTGATAAATTAGTATTAAATTAAACTACTAGACCGAGACCGAACTCATAGTCGGAAACAATTTTTTCACACTAAGGCCATGCTTGGATGAAGGAAAAGGAGGGGGTAAAATCTTTTACCCCTTTTAGGTGTGGGTCCCACGTTTTTGGCATTGCTTAGATGGGTTTTTTTCCCCCCTCTTCTCCCCTCTTAACTTTCACCCCTCCTTAGCTTTCGCCCCTCTTGGGGATAATTTTTGGGCACCCCCATGGCTAGCTAAAAGTTATCCCCCTGTAAGTCTCTTGTTTTTTACGTTTTTAGCCCTCGTTAACAGTATTATTAATTTGATCAAAATAAATATAATGATAATAAAAAA
>QLOD02000029.1:14100364-14173603 GCA_003260245.2 Sideroxylon spinosum | reverse complement strand
CAAGTGAATGCCCGTAAATTACCAACGAATTCCGCGTAAACTCGTGGTATTGTTCCTATTATCGAGGGAGAGCACTTACAGAGATGACTTTCTTATAGATCTGAGCAGGATGAGAGCATTCACTATATGGATATTCAAAGGTGACCATTTCCAAGATACACATTCCAAAAGAATAAATGTCAACTAATTCATTGTATTGCTCAGCATACACCTCCGGAGCCATGAACTCTGGCGTCCCTGATTAACCCCAAAAAAATAGATAAAACTGAGTCAATGATTTGCATATGTTACATATCACAAAAAAAGGGCATTTGATGACACATATAAATTTATACATGGATTTCCCCCCAACAAAATAATATCTCAATACAAAATTTCAGTTCTTTGGGGACTTGAATTAAATTCAAACATACCAACACAGTGAGCAGCATGGGATTTTCGAAGAATAGCAGCAAGGCCAAGATCTCCAAGTTTCACTTCCCCTTGGTTGCCATTGATGAAGATATTGTCACACTTGAGATCTCTGTGGATGACTGGAGGGTCATGGCTGTGGAGATAGAGAAGCCCTTTTAAGATCTGCCTGCACCAATGCTTCACTGCTCTAACGTTGACTCTCTTGTGCTTCTGCCTGTACCTAAAAAGCAGAGAAAACCCAATTAAATCTCAAAGACCCACTTGGTGGAATCAAAAGCAGAAGCAAGGAAAAGATCAGGACGTAAAGTTCATGAAAAAATTTCAAGGTTCTAACTGTTTTAGAGTCCCAGAAGTGAACATCTCTGTGACAAAATTGATGTTCCTGTTTGCAATATCAACCCAAGAAGTGTAGAACTTCATAATGTTCCGGTGCTTCAATGTTTTGAGCAAATGGATTTCACAGTAGAGCCTCTCGAGATCTTCGGGGCTTTGAAGGAAATCATAGAGCTTGACCTGGTTCCAAGCAACTTCGATCCCCTCGTACTCATCGAATGCTTTGTAACTGCATCAATCAACACAATGACTTGTTAAAAGGACACAAAGATCCAATTTTTCCAGATAAATCTGAAATGGGCATTAATTGAAAGAACACCCAAGAAACATTGAGTTCTGAAGATATCTGAAATGGGTGTTTACCAAATCAAGTAAATGCCCATTTGAAGAAAATTAGGTGGTACAAATCTGAAATGGGTATGCAGTAAAAATTGAGGAAGATGAGTTTCAATTCACATACACTGTCTTTGAAGCACCTTTGCCAAGGATTTCATTGTACTGCAACAAAAAACAAAAGATGGAAGCAAAAAAAAGTCAAAAACAAAACTTCAAGTTCAAGCAGAAAACACGAGAGAGAGAGAGTATAGTACTCTGCCATATCTTCCGGTGGGATCGACCTCAACAAATTCTGAGTTATCTGGTTCAAGATGCGAAAGACCATTCATTTCCTCTAATGTCTATCTTGCTCTTTGTTATAAAATTTTATGTCTTCTTTCTTTGGCTCTGAGACGCAGAAAAGTGGTCATGAGAGAGACCATATACCCCCTTGCATCAACATGAAATCATCTCCCTTACCCCCCCCCCCCCCAAAAAAAAAAAAGACATGAAGTCATATCATACATAGTTTGCCTAAACTTTTTTAGAGAGAGAGAGAGAGAGAGAGAGAGAGAGTAAAAAATTCATTAACTGTGCTGAAAAGGGCGAGACAGAACCGAGTTCACCAAGGGACGTTAATTAAGACGAAGTCTAACAACTAGGCCACAGTTTTTAGAAATTATAAAGGGTCGCCCACCCCCAATAGCTAATGCTGACAAAGGGGGAAGGAGCGGGAGAGTTTAGTATTTTTATATCTTCTTTTTCTTTTGTAGATAACAAATCAGCCTACTTAGGCCAGCGGGGTTAATTTAATTTATTATGCAAAGCACAGGCATATATATCTTACTTACCAAGGGGCTGTTTGGCCTTAAAAAATATAAAAAGAGTTACAAAAAAAGTTATAATTTTTAAATTTTAATTAAATTTTGTCATATATTATTTTTACATGAATTTTTTTAATACTTTTTTTATACTTTTTGACTAATCAAATAACCATTTTAAAAAAAATACAAACAAAAACAAGCATAAGCTAAATGCCAAGGCCTAGCGTGGTTTATGAGACGCTATAGCACATTGATTCAAATACGACACATGCTAGGTGCGTGTCATCTTTACTAGACTTTGCACTCCTAATAGTTTTTCGCTCCGTAACTTATTCCATCCTTAATTTTAGAGTTTAAGAAATTACTTATAGACAAGAGAAGGTTGATGGTATTTAACACATTTTTATTAATTTTTTCCACTCAATAATAATTTTAATTTACTAAGTACATTTAAAATATATACCAAACCAAGCTTTTCCCACTAAATGGGGTTAGTTATATGGATTTGACGATATTAATCAAATTTATTTAGGATCATGTCTTCCGTTAGATCCATTGAAATAAAGTCATGTTTCATAATTTTTTTCTAACTTCTTTGAGATCTCCCTCTCCTTCTTTTACTCTTAGTAATCTCTATACTTTCGTACCGTTTAACCAGTGTCTCCATTGGACGTTATCTAACATGGCTAAACTATCTTAAACGATTTTCTTTCATCTTATCTTTAATCGGTGCTATTCCTACTTTGCTCTTAATCTTCTCATTTCTAATTCTATCTCTCCTCGTAATCCCGCACATCTATTTTAACGTTTTCATTTCCGTAACTACCATCTTTTGAACATGATTATATTTTACTGCCCAACAATCTAATCTATATAACAACGCTGATCTTACCGCCACCTTATAATATCTTCCTTTTATATTGAGGGAAACTTTCTGATCACACAAGACCCCCGAAGAACTTTTCCATTTGGTTCACCTGTCCTGAATCCTATAACATATATAAATATCAATCCCTCTATTTTGTTGTACCATATATCTAAAGTATCTAAAATTTTCTTTTTCTACTTAATTTCAGGAGCTCATAGATTAATCAAAATGCGTATAGGGGACCTGAACACCCTAAGTCAACCAAAAAAAAAATAATAATACTTTGGTCATAACAAAAATAAATAAAATAACTCAAGCATTACTGTTTTCTATATATTTTTAATATGTATATATCATGACCTGATTATTATTATTATTATTACTATTATTATTACTATTATTATTATTTTGGTTTACTCAATGATTCGAGGATTTAATATTCTGACCCAAAACGTGGAATGCTTCGTCTAGTTATTTTCCTTTTTCCATTAGGGGATTTGCCCCTCCTACCTTGTTAGTTAATGCCGACTCCTATTCTCCCTAACCAAATAATTTAATTACTTCGAAGGACAGATTCACGTTGTGCTGGGCCAACTGCCCTCATTTATTCAAAAAATTATACTTTAGTCTCTTTAATTTTTTAATTAAACAAAAAAAAATCTACAGTACTTTTTTTTGGGGGGTGTGTTATCAGCAATCACAACTGCACATGTATACAAACAGCCCATTACTCAAGTTAAAAAAAAATCAATTTTTTTTTAAACTTATTCTCACAATTTTTAATAAATTATCATAATTATAAAAAAAAAAACTTATATTATTACAAAAACAAATGTTTTGGTTTTTCTCCCTCAGGGGTGTTTAGTTGTTCAAAATAAACTAAAACCTAACGAGTTTTATCAAATTTTTATACTTTCTTCTAACTAAATTTTGTTACATAATTTTTACTTCCACTTGTTGAACATCCTAAATCCGGCCTTGATCATAATCTCGTTACCAATTAATTTTATTTTATTTTATATTTTTTCTAATCATAATTTAAACTAATAGAGTAAAAATGATAATAATGATAATGTTTAACATGATTTAATAACACAATCCAAAGACGACATAATTCATAACATGAATTATTAAAAAAATAAAAACTGAACATGGCACGCACAACATCGACAAGTTTGATTTGAAATTGATATAATTTAACACAACTTTAATTTGATTACAACATAAATTATTTTTGAATATGTTTGTTAAATTTAAAATATTTAAATTAGATATAATTTAAAATTCAAACACGATTCACAAGTTAATTAACTTGAATTACAACACGTTAATTTAAAAGTAGAGATAAATAACGAAAAAATTTAAATGGATTTATATTTTTTTAATTTAAAAAAAAAATATATATATATATATATATATCAAAATCATTAAATTTTAATTTAACTGTGCCAAACTAGCGTCCTGCGATGACTTTCAATTCACGCGATGGAATTGGCTGCTAGAGAGAGGGAAGCCATATGTACACGTGGGCATGATTGGCACGTGTGAATCCTTTCTCATGAAGGTCAATGAGATGAATATTCAATTTGTGACGCACATTATTAATTCATTAATTATTTTAAAAAATCTTATTAAATGGTGTTTCAATGACACACATTAAAACTCAATAAATATATACTAAATAATAATACTTCACATTTTAATAAAATTATACATAAAAAATTACAAAAAAAATTACCACGTAAAGGGCCCGTTTGGTGTAAGAAAATTAGTTAAAAAACTTTGAAAACTTCTGAAATTCTCTGTTACATTTTTACATATTCTTTCTCTCCCAAATTTCAAAATAAAGTGAAACATCTTTTAAAAAAAATAACATAACCAGAATTCCGTTAATCGAATGAATAAAATTTTTTTGGGGATATCAACACAAACTCCTAAGCTAAAATTTTTTTGGGGATGTCAACACAAACTTCTAAGCTATCAAATGACATCTACTTTGTCTATTTTTTGTATATTTTTTATATACCATCCTGACGAAAAGTGACAAATCGTTCCGATGGCTTTCCCCACTGCTCCATTCCGTCCAAATAGTTGATGCAAAAGTCACAAAATTCTAACCAAAACTGTTCTGAAGGAACCCAAAAACCGTTCCAATGGTTTTTCTCTCCTAAAATTTAATACAAAAATCAAAAAATTTCAATATTCATCTTTAAAAAATGTAATTTGATCACTATACACCAAACACCTAAAAAAATCTTTCAAACCACATTTTTAATGGTTTTTCATAACGCCAAAAGACTCAAAATACTTTTATTAACAACTGCTAACGAGGGCGTTGAAAAAAGTAGGTTTATTTCATGACGAGTGAGTTGCATGCAATAGTTTTATGTGTTGGCCTCGTCGGTCAAATTGTACATGTAGACTTCAATGATGTGATGGGTGATATTTAACTTCATTAAATATTTATTTATGAAAAGTTTTTATTTTTAGGAAAATTTCAATTATGAAAAGTAATAAAAATAATTTTTTTGTAAATTTGTTTTTTGATTTATTCAAATTACCTTAATGGCCTAAATGGATCATCTTATAATAATCTTAATTATTAAAGATTTTATTCCAAAGCTGTATTTGAAGATATTTTTTTAATAAAAAAAAGAAAATGAATAATTTGAAACCATTTAACAACATTATCGTTTTTCTTTTTATATTTAATTATTTATATTCTTTGGGTTTTTGTTTTCTGTCATCATTTTTTTCTGAAATGGAAACTAAAATAATGTTTGAAAATATAATTTTGTTTGCAGTGAATATTTTTTATTTAATAAAATATTTAGTTTTATTAATTTTTTAAAAACTTAATTGAAGTTAATCAAATATATATATTATTAACGTAATTAATTGAATTTCATTGTATAATTGATTTAATTACTTTAATATATCAATATTAAAAATAATTCGATAAAATAAGTTTAATATCAATTCAACTAATGTAATAAAATTATTTTATTAACTTAATTAAATTATATGAAAAAAAAATTTATTAAATTATTTTAAGAAATAATATAGTTTAAATAATTAATTTATAATTAAATTAAACCGATTATTAACTTAATTATATTTTCATTAAAAATAAGTTAATAAAATATATTCCATATAATCCAATTAAATTAAAATAATATAAATTAATATGATTTAATTATATTATTTATTATAATGAGTTAATACAATATATTTTGTATTAATTTAAATAATTAAATTAAATTAATTATTTTTATCAAAAATAAGTTAATAAATATATCTCATATGATTTGTTTTATTTTAATTATATTCTATATAAATAATTTTAATTTAATAATAAAATAATTTATTTTAATATAATGCAAAAAATTATTAAAATTGATGAAATTAATATTTGTAATATTAAAAGAAATAAGAGTGAAAATATCTTCTTCTTCTTTTTTAGTTCACCTTTTTTTTGTTTAAATTTTTAATTTTTTTTAAAAAAGAAAACGAATTTAACGAACGCATTTTTGTTACCAATTTTTAAAAATATGTTAACATAAATTAAAAGACGATAATCATATACGTTTAAAAATATGTAAACATAAATCAAAAAACATTAATCATATACGTTATCAAACGATGCCTTGTATGGCAACTTTTTTTAACGTGATCAATAGAGTTTCTACTCCTCGTGGAATATTCGCTTTGTTCCACAGTTACTGATCCAAAACGTCGATTCCATCACCAAAATCCAATCAATGTACGAGCTGAATAGCCTCTGATTCATGCAAATGATATTGCAAATTAAAACAAATTCAAACTCACGACTGTTGGGAAAGAACAAAAATGAATTTAACACCAAATGCTTTGCCATTTCAATGGTGCTCGATCCCAAGATACTCGAGTCATGGATCACTGTTCAAGGGATTTTTGGCTCACCAATTTTTATTAATTATTTTTTATTTTTTTCACCAAAAAACAAAATTAATTTTTATCAACTTTTCTATTTCTTACCAAATTTTTTTCTTATTTTTATTTTTTACTAATTTCTTTCAATTTTTTTTATCTTTTTCAACTTTTATAAATTTTTACCAAACGCTGCTAACTACTAAAGTGCCGCATATTACTTATACGTACAATTTTATTTTATTTTATTTATTTACTTATTTATTTATTTTTATGTGTTGCGAAATGAATCCACGGTGACGAGGTTAGTCATTGATGTTAATATGTTGTATACATGATAGATCCATTTTCGATTCCTATTGTGGGAATGTTACCAGTGTATGATTTTGTTAGTCTAAAATGGAGATTGTTAATCGATTGGACAAATTATACTTAATATTTTTGTATATATTACTTAAATTTGACTTTAAAAAATTTTATTTGTAATAATTAATAGTTTATTATTAACTTTTAATTTAATTACTTATTAATATTTATTGACAAAAAAAATCACGTATTTAGTTTTTTTTTTTAACTCTTGTTGATAAAAGAATTAAATTAAAATTTAATTATATATATATAAAAGTTAAATTGTAACTACTTACGTGGAAACATATGGACAACTCTTGCCTCACCAAAAACATGATATAAGTAGGGATAAACCTAGGATAAGTAGGGGACGGATAAGCTTATTTTTGTATCCAATTTCCAAATTAAAATTAATTTCTACATTCCACCCAATTCTTATTAGTAATTTATTTTTACCTCTCATTCTCGACCTAAATAGGAAATGGGAATCCCTGCAAAAAATCGGATACCCAAAATGAAGAAAAAAATAAAAAAATTCTAATGACAAATTAATAAGTAGCTAAAAATGATTAATTACACAGTACTATAACCACGATAATTTGAATAGAAAATATATTAAACCATCAACATATAATTACAACCATACAAATTAAGACTCAAAACAATATCTTTTAGAATACGAAAACCATTAATCATGCATCAAGTAAAGCATTATCACAAAATGCAATTATAAAACCCTAGCAAACTATATTGCTGCTCGATTCAATAATTTACCAAAGCTTCCTTGAGAGAATAAAAAATGAAATACAAGATAGAATGCAAATCCATGGAGAAAGCCTAAACAAAGAAGAAATTAATAACTATACAATAAACATAAGATAATTAACCTAAAAAAAATTAAAAAATTACACAGGATTTGGACAGTTGAGGTAAAAAATTGTGTTAAAGTAAATTGTAAAGTAAAGCAAAACCATAAAAAATTAATATATATATATATACAAGGGTATGGGTAGGGGTGGGATGGCCCAGAAAACGAGTAGGGTAAAGTATAAGGCGGGAACAAACTCGTACCCGTACCTTATCCATTCCTTGAATTATTTTAAAAAAATGTCCCTATACCTTAACCAATTCTCAAAATATTCCCGAATTCTCTATTCATTCGGGACAGGGATCGAGCAGAACACAAACGGTTCAACTAAGATAGCCATCCCTAGGCATGGGTGGGCAAGTTCATGTGACATATACGTCCATTGAAGTATGTGGTTCCAACATGCATGAGGACATATTTTTTGTGTTTGGATAGTAAAAAAATACATAAAAAAATATAAAAAGTTGATGTAAAAATGATATATGGTAAAATTTAATTAAAATAATAGATTTTAAAAAATTGATAAAATTTGACGAATTTTGGTCGATTTTGGTAAACTAAATGGGTCCATAGTACTTTTACATCTTTTGACTGGACACATTTCTCACACATAATTTACACACGTCTTTTTATAATTGGTTACAAGTTTTTTTTCCAATTTTATTTGGAAGTGGTTTGAAAGATCAACTTAAATAAATAAATAAAAATTGAATTTTTTTTATGCATGGTGGGCGTATCAAAACAATTATGAGAAAATCATTCGAACATGATCTTTACTATTTATTTGAATGGATGCCACTTCAATTTTTAGAGAAAGTATGTAAAACTTGATGAAAATTGACAAAAGTTAATAACAGTTAACAAAAATTGATAAAAATTAACAAAAGTTGATAAAAGTTATATTAACAAAAGTGAATAAAAGTTGATAAACATTGACAAAAATTAGCAACAATTGGCAAAAGTTAACAAAAATTAGCAAAAAATAGAAAAGTCAGCAAAAATTGGTAACACTTAATAAAAAAATAAAAATGGTAAATGTTTGTAAAACTTGGTAAAAATTAATAAAATTTCATTATTTCAATCAAAGCGGGATACAAGACATGAAAAATATATATATATATATTTTTTAATATATGTAAATGAATGATTAGATTCATATATTTAAAAAAAAAATAAATTAAAATACTTAATAACATGACAATATATTTATTTAAAATTTTAAATTTTAAAGAAGGTTTAGAAATCGGATATCTCTTGCGTCTTGTTATAAACTTTGAATTTAGAAACCCAATATTCTTAAAACTAAAATCATGTTAATGAGAAAAAAATGATTAAAATTAAAGAATATTTAAATAATATAATGTGAAAAGAATAAAAAAAAATTCGAGACAAGCTTTGCAGCTGCATCCACCTAATTAATTGATTAACTTCTTGTACATTCATAAAATAAGAATTTTGTTGTGGGAATTGTAATTTTTTAACAAAATGAATGCACAGCACTCGGGATTAATAGATTTATAATATTCACTTACCAAACCATTTTCCAATGGTCTCAAACGAGAATTAATTAAAAATTATGACTTTGTGACCACATCAAAAACCATTAATTCCGTCCATGACATTTATATCTAAACCATTTGTTTATTTAGAAGGAAGCAAACGGGTTGTTTTAATATAACTATTATGAGGTTAGCATTGAAAAATAAGTCTTCTCCCTCTTTCTCTCTTTGTTTTTGATAGTAACTTACCAAATTAATATATTTTATTTTCTTATTACATGGAAAAATTATTTCAAGACAGATTCTTTGGACCCACTCGTAGATTGTAAACTTTCTCAATTCACAACTCAATTTCATGTAGTGATATAAATATGTTTCGTAGGTGTTTCTTTTTTCTTTTCATTTCTTTTTAATAGGTTAAATTTGATTGGTAGAATTGAATGGTAATAAATAAATAATACCAAGAGTAATGTATGAGATTAGATATAATATTTTTTTATCAATTTCTTATTTTAATTTTTTTCTTTTAGTGTTTGGTAGATAGGATATAAAGCGATCAATACGATCTAATAAAAAATATAATAGAGGATAATTTTGGATCATAACAAGAAACAAAGTTGAAGAGAGATATACTATCCGTCCACCCCTCAATAGGATGGTATGTCTCTTACTTTGGGAGATTGGTAATTCAAAGTAGATTAATAATCCCCTCCATATTAAATACATGATAAATTTGTCCACATGAATATTAAATTACAATGAGTAAAATGAAACGATTTAAAGTAGATGAATCAAGACGCGATTACGAATACAGTAAAAAGATAAAGAGTATAATTTAAGCAAATGTCTAAAAAGTAGAATTTAAGCAAAAGTCTGGTGGTTATTTGGTAATATGAGATGCCCTTCATATTAATTCAACCTTCTCTATATTAGTCATCATATTGTTTTGGACTTCATATTTATGGGAAGTGCCTACTTTACGATAATACTAACATCCTACAACAATCAGACAAAAGTCTGTGCGTATTTCAAACACCCCCCACTCTCTCTCTCTCTCTCTAATGTATGTGTGACAATACATAGGTTTCAAAAAATTCAATGTCTGAATTATATATAAATCATTTGATGTAGAAGGCAAGCTTTTATTTTTGGAAAGTCATTTTCATCTTTAGCAGTATTTCTACGTCGTAAAAATTATCATAAAAGTCCATGTGTATGACGCGATACAGAACACATGAGCTAAGAAAGAATTCTCCAGTTCATATCATAAAAAATTTTGACTATGGCTATGGATTGGACACCAATTCAAAAGTCTTAACAACTGCAATGAGGTTCTCATCTTTGACGTCGATGATACTCAAGCATCGAATAGATTTTTATTTATTTCTTTAATTGTGTTCCTTTTATGTTGAATAAAAATTATATTAATATGTATTTGTTAATCATCCATTAAAGGTTAATATTTTATAATTTTTCATGTACAATTTCATTAAAGTATAAGGTATTCTCACGTTATGTATTTATTAACCACTAATAAGTGTTCCAGACACCCTTTAATGGGACCGATATTAATATTATATTTGCAAACTTTTGAAGATACGTCTAAATAAAGAGATTTGATTAGATGATTTGAGATAAATAATATTATAAGAATTAACTTTTTTTTAGATGAAATTATTATTTTTTTTATTTTTATTTTTTATATTTGATTAGTGAAATGTGAAAATATTATAACAGATGTAATTTGATAAGAGATAACTTTAGACTTCTTGATTTTAGTCAAAAATTAATGAAAAGATAGCATTAGTCAATATTATATCGAGGTGATATTGCATGTCTTACATTTTGAAGAATATACAATCGAGAGTGATACATTACTGTATGAATAAACATAGAGTTTTAATGTTGGCAAGCTATTAGATTAAATATTATTTACGCTAGTAAATTTTGAAACATGGTATGTTCATAGTTATTGTTATTGTTCATATTTTGTTAAATTACAGTAATATTTGTATTAAAGTTATACTCATAAAATAAAAAGGCAAAATAGATGGGGGATCACTGTAAAAATCCAATCCACTTCCATCCCTATATCCCTTAATCAAACGCATCCTCACGGTACACGCAATTAATTTTGTTTTATTTATGGTACGTTTGGATGGGGGTTTGAGGCAAGGTCAAAACGACTTACCATCACAAAAAAAAAAAAAAAAAAAAATAGAGAAAAACAACAACAGCAGCAACAAATTGTCACACGAGTTAATTAAAGCACTAAGAAAAATTTGAAACTACTAATTAATTATAAAGATCAGCTGAGGCAATTTCTAATTACCTGATTAATATTATTATTATTATGTGTGACAAAGGTGAATTTCTTTTTTACTCTTTAGCTTGTTTTCGTTTTACGTAACTTATTTTCACCAAAACTTGATTTTTTTTTTCCGTAGTTTCTGAACATCTTATTCGCGTAAAAAAAATCTAAGTTTATTTGAAATATCAAATCACTTTTATGCAACACATAAACAAAAATAATAAAACAAACGAATAAAAAAAAAATCACAAGAAAGAACACAAAATATATGTAGTTTAGCAATAGGTTTACATTCACAAGTATGATAAAATCTGATTTTCACTAAAGACTCTAACAATGGAGTTAGGAATTACAAAAATGAATACGAAAACAACCTTAAAGAATCCTTAAAAGATTCTCTTACTTTGTTCTCAAATTTTCTCTTAACTCTAACATTTGTAAACCCTTATCTGTACTTAATATAGATGTATAATATGCTCCATATATATAGAAATAAAAAACTCAATAAAAATTATACTAAAAAACAGTCCTGAAAATAACTGGATCGCGTTACTCACTAGTATTAGGGAAATATTCTGTCGTAATACCATGCCTTTGTTTTTTCGGGTGAAACTAACAGCTTTACAAGCTACGATACTGTGTTCTCTATAATATCTAGCGACATCCAACAAACTTCCTTAATAGTAGTACATCTAAGGGCAGAGAGTGAGAGACCGTTGCATGGGATCAAGCCTAGTGTAACAAAAAAAATTACAAGTAAATTTCAAAAAATTTAGTTTAACCTATTTCCTGAACTACCCAATCCATTCTCTAAATAGCTCAACCCCAACCAATCCTCTATAGGTTCCCAATTTATCCATAATTTATTGATCTTTGACTTACAATCCAAGTTATTATATAATCTTGTCTCCGCCTTTAAATACATATCTCGTCTTTCGCTAACAAATCTCACCAACTCTTAGTGAACTTGCCAAAAAGTCTGCATCTCCTAATCTTCTATATTTTTGTGAATCAATGTGAACCTGAACAAGTGGATGCTTTTACTCCACTACACACCACTTTCTTCACTCAAGTATCCTCTTTTTAGAAGTGACTGAGTATAATGAGTATAAACTATAACTTTAACAAGTAACGATAATAGAATTTATTAATCATAAATGGTAATAGAAATATCTTACGATCGACTATGAACAACAAAAATAAGTTTACAAAGTACTAACATTATTATAAAAGCATAACCAAGTCAACTTATACTAAAATATGTATCATAATTCAACCAAGTAATCATCTAACCTAAAAAAGTAATATAGCCACTATAGCTGTCTAAAGAAGCAAACATAATGAATTAAAAAGTCGAATGGACACATGTTGGGTTCAAGCAGTTGGGATGCATGTAGGACAATATATCCTAATTTCACATGGCCATGCCTGCATAGCAGCACAAAGCATACTATTTCATGCTGCCGTTTACACAATACGCACTTATATATATGTATATATAGGAGAAAATTTTGGATGCAATCTACTACATGAATCAATGGAAGTAATCAATAACGGCTTTATCGTGGAGACTGTTACTAATGAAAGCGAAAAAAATTAGGAGTATACATGGACTAACCAAGCTTTTTTAATTCGAATATTCAAGTCACAAGTTTTGAAATATAAAATAACATTCAAGTTTACTATTCTTTGTTATGAATACTTGCTTGACCTTACGATACACCCTCAAAGTAAAAGATTAATTTTCAAATTTATAAATATAACCACCAAATTTGTATAGAGTTTGTTGGTTAGGACGTTCTTTTCTAAAGTTCAATGAAAGGATATATTAATAGGATTTCTTATTCTTATAAAGTACTCTAGGAATCCAATATCTCATAAGATCGAATAGGATTCATAGGTATTTTTTTAATTTCTTGAATGACAGGATTTCTTACTTTTATTGTTTGCATTTGACGTGAGATATAAGAATCAAATTTTTTTTTTTAATTATTTTCAAGTTTAAATCTAAGACAATTTAGCGGATGTCTAATTATTCAAGACTTAAAATTAAATTAAAAAGTTTTCTAATCACATAAGAAATTTCCTAAATTAATTTAATTCTAAACAAACATAGACAAAACTACCCTATATATAAATTTCTAATAAACAAATTAATCTATTTTTTATTAATTAGGACTGTAATTCAATAAAGAAAACCAAATACAATTCAAGTATATTGAGTTTTATAAATTTTACTATCTAAACTATCAAAATCCTATTTACTTGAAGAATTTTTCCAACCCTTTGTTTAAAATTTAACATTGGATGATGTGAATTTTAGGTTATTTGTCAAAGTAGGTACAAATAACCACCGCCAGTTTTGGAAATTCGTGAAAGCAATATATTTGTACGACGCCAGAAAGTAACGATCCTTTTTGAGGCCTTGATCCGATCAAACAATTTGGTCCGATTAAGGGGCTGTTTGGCAGACTTAAAAAAAACCAAAAGTTATCAAAAATTATTAAAAGTTGTATTTTCTTCCAATCACATTTTACCACCTATTACCTTTATGTCACATCTTTTATACTTTTACTGTATTTTTTGATTTTTCTTTTTTCTCCAAACAGCCCCTAATTAGTTGGTAAGGTATCGGGAAGGCATTGGATAAGGATGGAGCAGTAATTAATTAATTGCCCGCCTATGATGCTTTTTGGCAAGTAACTTTATTGATAAACTGGTCTTCGATGACCTGGTTGGAGTACTTAATTGGGGATATTAGTGAGTATTGCTTTAAGGATAAATTAAATTCAATGCTCAGCTGCTTTATCCTATTTTTATTTTTGGTTTTATATTTTAAACTATCTCATTTTTTCATACTTTTAAATCGTTCCATTTTATCCCATTATTCTGTTAAATTGATTAATGAAAAAGAATGCATATCAATTATGCGCCTGTTTGGAATACTAAATTTCGGTGAAAAAACTAAAAGTAAATAAGTTTTGGATTGTTAACCGTTTAACGTGTTTTTGAAAAAATGTAAAGAATTGATAAAAGTTAAAAAAAATTAAAGATTTTTGACACTGAGAATGTTAGAGGAAATTAGAGATTTTTTGCTAAATTTAGTACTCCAAACACACATTATGTACGATAGACACAACATTTTTTTGTTAATTCTTTTGTTAATAACTAACAAAAAGTATAAAATAGAATGATTTAAACATATAAAAAAATAAAATGAAATTATTTATATTGTAATTATTGAAATTAAATTAATAAATAAAATTTAAATATATTAATTTTAATTTATCCTTAGGATGAAAATGAGTTCCATAAGAATTTATGGTAATATTTGGTTTATTTTTTTATATTCTGTTTTTGTTTTATATGTTTTATGTTTTAAAAATTCAAAATAAGAAAAACAAAAAATGTCTTATTTTTACTGTTTTGAGATTTTCCTTATATTGGGTTAAAAGCACTTAAAGTAATTTTTTGTCATTTTCATTTCATATGTAAATTTATTTTTAATTTTCTAAAATAAAGTTTGAAAACTTAAGGGACCAAAAAACTTTTAACCTGTTTTTCTTATTTTGAAATTTTTAAATGAAAAATAAGATCAAAACAAAAAAGAGAAAATAAAAAATAAAAAAATAAATCAAATCTCAACTAAAAATATTTTTAAAAAATTTCGAATTTTACATCATCAATGACATAATAGATATGTTATAAAGAAGCAAAATGGGTACCAATATATTTACGAAGCCTTCTAAGGAATAGGGCTCTTTTTTTTTTTTTTAATGTCAGCTCGAAGACTTTTAATGTTGGAAATCACTTAGATTAAAATTTAATTATTTAAATGTATTTATATTTTTAATTTTAAAAGAATATAATATATTTAAATTCTTAAATTTTAATTTAATAATTTTTTATTTTAATAATACTAATCTCCTTTTTTATCTTTTAGAAAGTATTTGAAATGATAAAAAATAAGATAAAATAAAATAAATTATGAATTTATAATTTATTTAATAAAATAAAAAATGAATAAGATTGATAATTTCGGAGAAATTCTCTCCGCCAAAAGCGATATAGCCTTTTGAGACGGGCTAGGACAATAACATCTAAGTCAGCATGCTACACACGAAACGCGGTGGAGTCCGCATTATTCGTTCAAAAAGCTGCATAACTTTTCCTTGGTTTATTTTTTTATCCATCCTTTACACCTTTCTTTATTTTTTCATCTTTTTATCCCTGTTTTAGGACAATACCAGGTTGACGTCTTATCACATATCATTTTTAATAAAAGCTATGTATTTAATAAAAATTTATTCAAAATTAAAGAAAATTTTAAAAATTTCAAAAATTATAGATATATTTCTAAAAAATTAAAAAATTAAAAGAAAAAAGTTAAAGTTAAAAAATTAAAAACTAAAAATTTTAGTAGAGAAATTTTGTGCTACAAATAAGAACATATTGAATTTTCAACATTCTTTATCGACCTATTCTTAGTTAGACAACTTGGCACAGTAAAAATTGACTTGATTTTTCTGTAATTTATTTTTCTCTTATTTTTTTATTTTTATAGATATCAATCGTCTATTTTCATTTAAATATTAAAAATATAATTTTTCTTGAGTTTTATTATATTAATTTTTCCTTTTTAATTTATATATTTTAATTATCTATACATTTATTGTAAATTCAAGTTGCATTTTCAACCTTTAAATAAAAATGAACGGTTGAAATTTACAAGAATAAAAAAAAAAACAGAGAAAAAAATTATAAGGGAATCAAAACCTGTAAAAAAACTTCTTTATTATAATTAATTGTTTGTACGTATAGCTATATATATATATGTGTGTGTGTGTATAAGATAATCACTATATAAATAAGTATATATGATGATCATTATAATAAATAATATATTAGAGTTGTCAATATTCAATCCCTCTAGTTTGACTTGCATTCTTGGATTCCATTAACAACGACAAAAGGTCAGCAAAATACAAAAAGGAAGATTAATTCCAAGATTGTGAGCAAAACCAAGGAGCTATTTAATTATTTAGATGCTCAGAATACGCAAACAAGTAACTTGCACTGGCTTGAAAATTTCATATTGGTTTTTATTTGAACAATGTTTGGACGCGGACTGAACAAAAAGAATGCAGTGCCGTAGTTTATGTCCAACTTATACTGCTGTAACATCTGTACTAACTAGCATAGATTAATGAAAAAAAAATTCCAGTGTATTATACGAGGATCTTTCCCGCCACGATAGATCTGGTGAAGGGTAGATATACATAAGCTTTTGGAAGAGAGATGGTTGATTTTTTTTATTTTTATTTTTTTGTATTTGGAAAGAAAAAAATTAATGTTTTAGTAGTTATCTTTTTTATCTTTTTTATTAATTTAACATTTTTAACTTTCATAATTTAAAAAAAATTAAAATGTAAAAAAGTAAATTTTATCGTTTTACCCAAAAAAAAAAAAAAAGTCAAAAAAATTGAGCAGACGGAAGTAACAAGATTCCTACATGGAGTCTACCTTATGCTCCGCTCGGGAAATAATGTAGTTTCTAAGTTTCTAGTGTTTTAATTTTTTTTTTTTATAAAATGATTAAAATTACCTTTTTATATTTTAAAATTTTTTCTAAACTATGAAATGCAAATATGTCAATAAATAAAAAAAATTAAAAAATAGCTACTGAAAACTAGGTTTTTTTTTTTTTTTCTTCCCTAAACACAAATAAATCAATAAATACTTAAAATTGATTGATTTGAGATTAAGATTTCATATATTTTGACATAAAATACTATCTTAGAGAATATTTCTCATATTACCTTTTCATTTATCTGTGAGATCCCACATTGATTGGAAGGAGAACGAAACATGTCTCGTAAGAGAATGTTGAAACTTCTCCACATAAGACACGTTTTGGGGCCTATGGTAGGATATTCCCGGATCGCCAAGAACAAAACCATGAGGATGATTCACCCAAAGTGGATAATATCTTACGGCAATGATTCGGGAATGTGGCATTATTTCTCTTACAAATCCTAACTTGTACTTACATAATATATACATTACATCTTTATACATATCAGAAACAACAAATCCTTCCTGAAACAAACTCTGAAACAATTTTAAGTAAATATAAACTTGTCGTTCATTAAGATAAGCTTCCCAGCGAGCTTCTTTGTGCTACTACGATGTTCCCATATTTTCCAGCAACAACTAACAACTTTTTCTAATGAAACTCTCAACAGCTCCCAATGATCGAGCTCCTAATAAGTATAAACTTGTACTGTATTCCATAACATCTCAATATTTCTGCAAACCAGTGTAGATATGCTTCAATAAACAAATATCTTCGTTCCATTACAGTTCAGCGTCTAAATGAAATGCATAACAATTTTAATAGAATAAAGATTTCAAATAATGTTTTCTTTTTTTTTATAATGATTTCAAATATATCATAATTCATTAAGTTAACTCATTCAAAGCGAGGATGAAATCTCAACTTAAACTAAAAAAATTATATTTAAAAAGGTTTTCTTAAATATTTAATATTAAATTATTAATTTTAAAATCATAAATACGAATGCAATCAATATAATTAACAATTACTTCGTTAAAAGTTATCCCTTATCTTTTAATATTTTATCAAATGCAAGTTAAAATACTCAATTTTTACCTCGATTTTAATTTGATTGTATGATGCATTATAATTTATGGTTGTTAAAATCACACAATTTTACAATCAAATTTACTTTAATTGTGTGTTGCATGTCCTATAATTTATAAGTAACATTCGCACAATTTAACCTTAAATATAATAAAAATGGGGGTTGATATTGAGATTGGGGGTTGTTGGAAGAAAATTTAATAGTCTAAATGCATTCATCTTTTATTACTTAAAAAAGATAAGTATACATCTAAATCGTAAAAATTTTAATCCAATAATTTTTCAATTTAAGTTCCCAAATTGGCAATATTGATTTCAATGTCAGGCATTCCAAATTCCAAATATAGGTATGTTGTGTTGGCTTACCAAATCTCACATCGAGAGAGGGAACAAAAAATGGGAAACTTGGGTCCTATAAAAAGAGCCTTCCCCTTTAGTTGTTAAAAAGTACCAAATATACAAATAAAAACCAGTATTACCAAAGTATGGGTATAATTGAGTTTTTGAATTGTGTGAGTAGGAAAGGGTTTTACAATTTTGTCCGTGCAAAAATTGAAATAGTTTAATATTGAGTTGAGTATAATATCCCCCTTTTGTGATCACGCATGTAGGTCTATTGAGGGATTGAACCACATTAAAAATTCTTTTATTAAGTGCTCTAAATTTTTCTTTCCTTATTTGTGTGTGCACTTTTGTTACGAGTTTTATAAGTGGTTGTGGGCCTAACAAGTGATATCAGAGATGAAGGTTCTAGTCTAGGAGAAAGAGAGGAAAAAATAGCAGTAGGCATCACATTAGCAACAAATTTTGGAAGAGGTTAGTCTTGCCTAATTTTGACGTTCTGGTTCAGTTTGGGAGAAGGAGAGGAAAAAGAAATAGTGGGTGTCACATCAGTAGTAAATTTTGGAAGAGATTAGTCTTGCCTAATTTTGACGTTTTGGTTCTGTTTTTTAGGTCAGTTTTCTTAAATTAAGCTTCGATTATAATATTTGTTGCGTTATTGGTTACTTTGGTGTATATCGTTGAAACATTTGATTGGAGAGGTTATTAAACACAATGTATATACTAAAGTTTGAAATCTCTTTATTCGATGAAAAGAGCAATTTTACATTATAGCAGAGTACAATTCAAGACTACCTAGGGCAATAGAGTCATGATATTGTATTAGAAGATACAAAACCAGATGAGATGAAGGATAATGATTAGAAAGCTGTTCAAAGGAAGGCTATCAATACAATTCGATTAGCACTTGTACCGTAGATTAAATACACTGTGTTGGATGAGATGTCATCGAAAGTGTTGTAGGACAAGTTGGAGAGGCTTTAAAGTCCATAACAAGCCATCGTTGCATTAAATTAGATTTGTACTCAATGAGACTAGATAAAGGAGATAATATTCATGATCACATCAATATTTTTAATCAATTAGCATGTCAGTTGTTAAACACACGGGAGAAACTTGAAGAAGAAGGACATGCATTGCTCTTGTTAGCTTCATTACCCAAGCCATATAAACCATTGGTTCAGTCGACGTTAATTGGGAAGAAAACTTTGACACTGAATGAGATGATTACAGTTTTGAAGGAGAATGATAAGATAATGAAAAATGGAGGTAATCCTGGAGAAAGTCAATTGCTAGCTGTTGAAAGTTCTGAGCGAGGGAGGATTTAGAAGAGGAAAATTGACCATCGTGATAGATTGAAATCTTGACAGAGAGATATGAGGACTGTTGAGTGCTATTACTGTGGAGCGATTTGTCACATGCAGAAAGTTGTCCAAATTCAAGGAAGACTTGAAGGGTCTAAAACAATTGTAAGAGAAGATGAAGGTTAGTAATTCTTTTGTCAATGTGGTTAATGAATATGGTGATTTCTTGTTACACACTATAGATGATGGTTCTGTGAAAAACTATTCTGGTAGGGTGTTGGATTCTGCTGCTGACTTTCATATATGCAGAGATCGAGCTACGTTTGACACTTTGCACACTGTTGGAGATTTTGACTACACTAATGTGGGTGATAAACTGAATCAGAAAATTGAAGGTATTGGAAGAGTCCGCCTAAAACTCCACATGTGTTGTCAAAAATATTCCCCATATAAAATATATATCTACTGTTAGAGCAAATATAATTCCTTTGGACAAGATGGCTTCACGTGGATACAAAAATGTGGGTATTAGGAATTAGTGCAAGGTATACAAAGGTGGCAACTTGATAATGCTAGAGAGGAAGAAGGAAAAGAATATTTGTTAAAAGTCAAAAGACTTAGAAAAGAATACACTTTTCTAACACTGTTGAAGTATATCACAATCTGGGGAGAGGAATGATTTGTTCTGTTGGCTCCCCAAATCTCACATCGGGAGAGGGAAAAAAAATGAGAAGCTTGGCTCCTATAAAATAGGCCTTCCCCCTTAGTTGTTAAAATATACCAAAGACACAATTAAAAACCTATGTTATCAAATTGTGACTGTAATTAGGTTTTTAGGTTGTGAGTGGGAGAGGGTTTTATAATTTTATCTGTGTAAAAATTGTGATAGTTTAATATTGAGTTGACTATATTATTCTATTTTTTAGGATCGTGGATTAGTGTATCGAGGGATTGAATCATATTAAAAATTCTTGTACTAAATACTTTAAATTTTTGTTTCCTTATTTATTATATGCGTACTTCCATTGGAGGCATTTACAAGTTGTTGTGAACCCAACAAAGCACAGAGACAGAACCAACCACCTCAATGTCTATTTGCAACACACTGTTGTCGCCATTACGTAATTCTGTCGCTCAGCAATACATCCTGGCTAGAAAGGAACGAAAAGAAAAGAAGAATTTTTTTTTTTTTATTTTGTAATTCTTTTTAGCGGTTTATTTAATTAATTAATTATTTTTTAATTTACTAGCTGTCTCGATCAGCTGAGGTGTCTTTCAAGGCCAACACCATCCCGATCGAACAGCTAGCTAATTGGTTCGTTGATGGTACAAAGGTACACATGGGTGACGAGTTTTCTCTTGAAATGTATGTTGAAAGTCATGTGCAACTACTGAATTTTTAGCGAATGCTATATATATATATATATACACAAAGAACTACTTATCGTTATATTGCTATCATTTCCTCGTGATATCAGCCATGGGTTTCCAACCTCAAACGCCCATGGATTTGCTACAAGGGATAAGCCTACCACACCATATATAAACATATCTTAATACCCGGATTAATTTTTTACCAAATTTAAAGTTACATTTGATTTTTTTTTTATTTTCTATTTTTTATTTTTGTATTACGTGTTAATTTTTTCAAAACAAAGAAATTAAAAGTGATTTGTTTTTTTTTTATTTTGATTTAAAAACGCTCAACAGGATTTTTTTACCAATTTTTATTTTATGTGTAAATTTGTCTTTATTTTCTAAAATAAATATAGAAATATAAATGATCAAATGTATTTTGAAGTATTTTTCTTATTTTCAAAAATATAAAATAAAAAAAAAACAAGAAATAGAAGAACAAACCAAATAACACCTAAATAATTCAAAATTAATTACTATCAGATTACATCACTTATTATATTATAAATTTCACCAATTAAATATTAAAAAAATTTAACATAAAAAAATTAATCGTATGTCGTATCAAATTTTTTATATTATTTTATGATATATTACTTATACCCATCATTCTGCTCCTCCAATCAAACTTAACAATGTTAGTTGTTGGTATTAAACTCTCATTAAATTCAAAGGTAAAAGTTAACTTATTTTTTTCCCTCACCTTAACAAGATATGGTATAAATAATTCCATACAAATATGTAACCGGCTCTATAATGATTTGATTATAAATCATAAATTAAAGAAAAAAATAATTAAATAAATGAATAATGAATGAGAGAGACTGTGTGTGTGTTTGTGTGTGTGCGTGTGTTTGTGTTTGTGTTTTATCTGGGTGTTGATTCATGGTGTGATCTGTTTGGTGTTTTGGGTACATTTCATTGCCAGTAGAACAGTCCTTGATTTGTGAGGCACAAGTACTACAGACAAGGGATGCCCCACTCTGTTTATAATGCAACTCCAAAATGGGATATCTAAATCCATTTTGACCGGGTAAGAGGCAAAAAAAATAAATTAAAAAGACAAACAAATCCTTCCTTGGTTCTAGAAACAAATAAATACTGTAGTTTAGGAAAAAAAAAAAAAAAGCTATTATTATACCGAAAAATAAACTACTAAATTCAATCAGAAGAATGTAATAATCACAGCAGCGTAATTAAAGTTTTTATGAATTTATTGTTCAAAATAACAAGTCCATAAAATTCTGTATCATTCTAATAATTTTTTTGATTCTGCATCTGTAACTTTATTTTTTTTGATTTTCATGTGCATTGTATACTCTATAAAGTATAAGGTTATCTCAAATTGTAACCTAAATACCTTGATCCAATTTTTTTTTTTCAATTCAGAAAAATTGTATTTTTTCAAATTTATTGTTCTAAATTTTTATAGCCCTTTCATTTTGCCATTAAACCTTCATTCAGTCCATATTTTAAAATTCAGCACACTTTATTTCTAAATTCTTTATTCAGTTCAGATGAAATTCAAATATTAGGTCTATCCTTACTACCAATTTTCTTAATTTAAAGTGAAAAATAAAAATAAATAAATAATAATTTCAGTAATGCCATTTTTTCCCCACTACAAGCTTAGCTTAAATTATTTGCGATCAACTTAGTCAAAGTAGTGGAAAATTCCTAGTATTGCCAAATTTTGGAACATTATTACTTGGTAAGTGCTGATCCAGGGCCCTACTTGTGATTAAATAACTTACAATTTGCGATTTGCAAGGAACAAATCTGCTTTGTGAGTTCATGTGGAGATTGAGCAATCAAAGTGATAAGAAAGGAGGATCCAAAGTAGATTAATATTAATTATTATATTATGGGCTGAAAGAAATTAAAGATAGTGCCCGCATTTGCTGAAACAGGTGCATTAATTAATTCCTTGTAAAGGTGTGTCCTTGTTACCATTCCTCTTAACTCAGTTTTTTTTTTTTTTTTTATTTGAAGAATTACACATAATTTCTTTTATTCCGTTCACTTAAACATTATATTTTGGTCCTGTATTTTTTTATGTTTTACCTTCATTCATTTGAAAATCGTAATTCCTCCGGCCTATTGAGTACAAACTTTTAAGTTTCGCATATGTTTATATGAATTTAAATTGTTTAAAACCATGTATTATAGTAAATTCAAAATTAATACGAAAAAATAGTTATTCGAAATCTTTCATAATATAACAGTGACTTCATTATTTTAGAAAATAGTGACACGTAATAATTATTAGTAAACGTCAATGTATTATTACATAAATTAATACTCTCATTTATATTTTAATAAAACTTAATCTAAAATTTATTAATTTAGAATTCCTAGTTTTTTTTTTTTTTTTTTTTTTTTTTTTGTAACAAGGAGAAGTTACCTGTAGGCTCTTCGGGTTTTGTTAGGATTGAAGCTGCTCGGAAAACCGGTACACACATACCGACTCCAGGTCAATCACGGATACCCTTCCAATTTAATGGACAGCCCGGATGAGATTTGATTCTTAGTTATTCGTATGAAAACTTGGTATTAATTCACTTAATTAGATTTCTTTTTAAGCATTTTTTTAGTTTGTATCTAAATTGATAATCGGCATAAAATTTAAGACTAATTCAATTGATAATACGTCCGACCAGATGAGATCCTGTAATTATCATATAATGGTGGTGGAAATTAAACTGATGATGATATTATAGGCGTAAGTACAAAATTTACTATTAATTCACGAGTGTTAGAATTATGTTCTCGACTTTCAAAAGTTCAATATACAATGAATTTAAGCCTACGTTTGTTTTAATGTTGAATTTTTGTGAATAAAATATTTTTACTGTCATTTGATGCTGACATATACAAATTGTGTTGCTAGGGTTCGAACGTTGGATGTAAAAATCAATTTTAGTGGCTTGGGTTACTTGGATATATATAGTTTCACATCTTCTTCAGACATCAGCCATGTGATTCCAGTATACGGTGCATATGGGTTGTTCTAATAACAACTTGCCATGTAGGGCAACATGATTCGAACCATCAAATTTTTGTCCAAACCTTATTTTCCAGTCAAGCTTTCCATGCCTGTTCAGTGTTGTCACCGGCCTTTGTTAATTTTTCTCCTAAATTGGTCTCGGCATGCATATGCATCCATATATATACATGCATATATATGTTTCTTTGTTTGGTCATTGCTTGCCCTAAGGCTTACGCTTAGTTTGGAAGGAAAAAAATTAAGAGGAACAAAAAAAAAAAAAAAACTTATTGTTTAGTAGTCATCGTTTTAACTTTTTCTTAATTTAATATTCTTGTCGTTCATGATTTAAAAGAAATTTAAAGTATAAAAGAGTTATTTGGTTATTTTAGAAAAGTCAAATAACTGAGTAGTTAGAAGTTAACTTTTGACTAGTATTGTCAAACTAAGACTTACTTAGGAGAAGAAAAAATTAACTTTTTTTTTTTTTTTTGGGTGTTTAGGAAAGAAAAAAAGTTACTTTTTTTAGTAAATAATTTTTTATTAATTTAATATTTTTATCGTTCATAATTTTGAAAAAGTTAAAAAAGTAAGAGAGTAAATCTGATAATTTACAAAAAAAAAAAAAAAAAAAAAGAAATCAAATGTTAAGAGGCTGATAAGCTTCCAAACAGAGCTCAATTCTTGGTTTGGAAAAGAAAAAGATTGGTAAATGAGTTACCAATTCTAGACTAGTTTTCTGATTTTTTTAAAAAATTACTAAATTTAACCTTTTATATTTTAAATTTTTTTTAAGTTAACTTCTTAATAGTTAATTAATGACCAATTATAATAAAAATAAATAAATTTTTCTTTCCATACTCCACCTCAATTGAATTTGTCGAATTTTCATCGGTAGGCAAGCAAATTTGATTGCCAGTCATACTCCATTAACATATTCAGTTAAAAAGCATAGCTAGTGAAGGACAACGAAAGATCCAATGGCTTAAATTAATTGTGACTTCGTCAAATAATAATATAAAATTTTCTTATATTACAAGTTGTATTAAATTATTTGATACTCAAAGATACAAATTTTATTGTTTATACAAGTTAGTACAGGTCCGTACTTGCTATTAAAATAACGTATAGATTAAAGTTTAGCAAGGAAAAGAGACCCACCATTGCGACAAAGAAATCAACCTACTTTGCAGTTCCACGTTGTTCATTGATCAATCGAATGGTTT
Organism: Sideroxylon spinosum; assembly: GCA_003260245.2. NCBI lineage: Eukaryota > Viridiplantae > Streptophyta > Magnoliopsida > Ericales > Sapotaceae > Sideroxylon > Sideroxylon spinosum. The sequence continues at coordinate 14,147,976 of QLOD02000029.1, read as the reverse complement.
AGAAGTAGTCAACTAGAAGACTACATGTTTTAAGGTGATAGAACAATGAAGAAAACGTTGATTGATTACTAATGAATATTCTTGCACCTACTCCTCTTTCCAATTAATTTGCTTTACTTTAAAATGATTTGAGGCAGATATTGGACTAAAAATAAATATTAGGATTAATTTGAAACGGGTTTAGAATTTGTTTATAAGTACCGAGTATTTGTTTTATGTTAATAGGGATTTCAAACTAATTCATCACTCATTAATTTCTAAATAAATATATTATATTCTTAATCTACTTTTTTTTTGGTCAATTTATAAAAAAAAAAAACATTGTCAAAAAATTATTAGCCACTTAATTTAAAATGTAATTATTATCTTTTAGAATTAAATGTAATTATTGATTTATATTCAAGGATCGGACACCAATTCAAGTCTAGAAGTTGAACATTTGCAATGGAGTTTTTCGTTTTGGACATTAAATTCAAGCATCACTACATCAGTTTGTCTTTTCTATTTATTGTCCTTGGATTTTCTTTTCCATTCTTGTGTCCAACAAGATAATAGTAATTTCACTTCCCAACTCCTCAAAGTCTACATGATTAATTTGAAATTTAAGAGTGAATTTACTATAAAGGGGAGAAAAATAATCAAGAAATGGACTTCATAACTCTTTGGACATTTGAATGGATGGATTAAGATTAACATATCAGTTCTCTGTATCACATAATAATAAAAGAAAAAACTAATCTGAATCAAAAGTCATCATATATCTAGAAATTACTACCAATTATACACCTACTAGAATTGTGAAGATGTAAGTAAGAATTTTCATGATCACGCCCATAGAATTTAGGTAACATGTTAATTATTGCTAGCTTAAAGTCTATATCACATGCATGTCTTACAAAACCAATAATTGGATGGGTGTCAAGTGAACCATACGTGTGAGCTCTTAATGCCATGTTTAATTTTTTTTTTTTAATTTTCTTTTCCAGAAAACAATGAATATGAAAGAATAAGAAAAAATAAACAAATAAAGAAACTAAGAATGAATTCACTTGATTGCGTAGTTGATCCACTCCACAAAATTGGATACCTATGACTTCACCAACAAAATCTCCAACAATAATGAGGTAAATGATCATTTTTTAGGCTGAGTTTAATTTGAATTGAAATTTTTTTAGCCGTAAAAAATGTATTAAGTAATATTTTTTAACATTCTGAAAAGTTTAGAATACGTAAATAAACCGAAAATAAATCTAAAATTGAAAGTTCATTCTATAACATGAGTTCGAATTAATTCAAGTTTTGCTAAATTGATATAAAAAAAAGAAGCTTACGAAGGAATCCTTTTTAAATCTTTTGAGATTATAGAATACAAATTTAAGCCGAAAATGAGTTTAGAGGTGAAATTAAAATGATCCTGCATTTAAATTATGCAAAAATTTCTAAGTAATACTAAGTAATACTTTCTCAAATTTTTAAGATATTCATATGCGAATCTACACAAAAAAAAAAAAAATGACTAGGGGTAAAGTGGTAGTTTTTAAACGAAGCCCGAAGTGATCCAAAATTTGTTAAGTTAATATAAAACTTATCAATAAATATTGATAAATCTTAGGAATTTTCAACTTGCTAATCTAGATTAAAAAAAAAAAAAAGAAGTCAAGGATTAAAAAATTTATTTTATGACCTAAAGATTGGGTCGAATCGAAAGTTGCTATGTCAATCTTTGATAGTAACGAGTACAGTAGAAAAAAGATAATTTTTTAATAATGGTATAGAGTGATGACTTTTTTTTATTATATATAATAGTGTTCCATAAAATTGAAAAATAAAGTTTTAAAAACAAGTGAAACGGCATTTTTTTTTCTCTTATTATAATTTTCAAAGCTTTTGAAAATTATTTTAAAAAATATTGTAAATTTATTGAAAATATATGACTGGCTAGCTACTGCCACCTGTATCCAAACCATGAATGGAAGCATTGTACCACAATTAACAACTGATTTATGTAAATCTATTTACGAAATTGCAAAGATAAAACATTAATCAACCAAGATTTAAGCCGCTATTTTTAATTGATGGGTTTCAAATATATCAATGAAACCGACCCAAAAAACAAATTAATTATTACTGTTGCTACAAAATATGTATTAAACAAGTAATTTTCTATATAACTGGACAAGTAATTCTTGCAATTTCCATGATTATCGGACTGATTCGGATTTTATTAGATCTTTATTGAGCCTACTTGAATTTGTTTTTGGGCTGAATTTCGGATTAAAGGCCCGTTTGATGTATGATATTGTTAGACCGAAAGCCACCTAAGCATATCTTTATGGGTTCCAATTAATTACTTAACCCAAATACCTATCTACCCATTTGTACTTCACCCAATTTTAAACCAATTTAACCAAATTTGAATCTATGCCACCCACTTTGAACCCTTGACCCGAATCAGATATACGGTAATATCCATTGCACGCTAATCTTCCACACCTGGACCTGCTAATTGCATGCTTCACCTTTGCAAAACTTTGCATGTTGCTATTTAAACTTCCTCAGTAACACTCACGTCTCCCTGCCGAAAAAGTTCTTACCAAACAAAAAAAAAGAAAAAAATTAATGTTAAAGTAATATAAAAATAACACGTGACAAAATTTGATTCGAAAAAAATTAAAAAATTTAAAAAAAATATAGTTTTTTAAAAAATTTTAAAACTCAAAATGTAACCTTAATAACTAGGTGCTATATCAAAAAGACACTCCAACACCTTGAGGAAATTATCTATCTGTTCTAGAGTTATAGAGATAAGGAACTCTATTCTATCGACTCTACTTGATATTATCAAAATATGTTAGGACATGTAGCTATAATAAGTGAACAACAGAACGTGTGATAAGATGTTTGAACGTTAAGTTATATTTTCTTGTTCGTTTTCTCTTCAGGCTACAATTTTTTTTTTTTTCTTTATTTGGACTACTTTTGTTGTAACGCATTACAAATTTTCTATAAATTACGATATACTCTAGAAAAACTAAGGATCCAAAAATTTTATAAACCTTATTTAATCCTATTCTAGAATGGATTTTTAATCTGCTCTATATAATGAGACCTATACCTAAGGTTTCAATTAACTTTAGAGAGATGATATTTTGCATTGTACTGAAAGGGAATTGCTCAATATATTTAGCCTCAAAACACATCTTTTGAAGACACTATTACAAGAATTGACAAAGATCACACTAAAAAATTTATAAAAATCACGGTTTTAGAAAAAAACGTGATAAAGATTTGTGAGCTAAACATTTTACCTCAGTTTATTAAAAAAAATGAGATAAAAAGTTACTTTTAATACTTTCTATCTCAGTTTTATTAAAACAGTGATTATATTTAAAACGAAATAAAAAATTAGTGAAAACCATCTCTAGAAAAAAAATCGAGATAAAGATTAGTGGGAACATTTCTTTAAATAAAACCGATATCAAAGAGTGAGAAAAATCATATCTTAAAAAAACGTGAGATTGATAGACAATATTGTCGTTTATTTCTCTATAATTCTCTCAAACAACTTTATTAACTACTTTATAAGATTTAAATTAGATTTCATAAATTTAATTGTAACATTAACTTCTAATTTAATATGCTATAAAAATTATAATCATATATCAATAAACAAAAATATTTTTAGACTAATGTTAAAACTAAATTTAATGAATTAAATTTGAATAACGCTAAATGTATAATTATTATTTTTTTCGATAAATATATGGAAGTAACCTTTATAGTTTGTATGACTTATAGTTAGGTGAATATTAAATATTTAATATCTAATAAATATCTAGTGTATCTTTAACATTAATTATATTAAAAGTGATATTATTTTATATTTTGTTAGAAGTGATAAAAATTTAAAAATAAAATGATAAAAATTTTCTAACAAAATATAAAATAATATCACTTTTATAAAAATAAAAATAATAAAAATTTTCATGTTTTTGTATTTTTAGAATTATTTTCAAATATAATGATTGAAAATATTTCTTAAAATAGTTTTTAAAAATTTTGTTTTGAACAATAATATTCTAAAACTAAAACTAAACATGCTCTAATTACTTTTAAAAATATAATACAAAATGAACAAAAATATATTATAAATAGTGAGCCATGATTAAATATATACTATATACAAAGATTGAAAGAAAAAAAAAAAGATTTAAGATCATTTTCAATTAAATATGCTAGATATTTATAAATTATTTATTAAGTATGGGTATGGTTCTATATATTAGTTATGATATCAAATTTGTTGCAAAAAGTTAAAAATAATTAAATAGAAGTAAATTTTTTATCATTTTTTTCCGAATAATTGATCTAGAAAAATATAACTTTTAGATTCTAATTGGTTGGCAAAAGTAACAAAAAGTTATTATAAAAAATCTAAGATAATTAAATTGAAATAATATAATGTTATTACTTTTAGTGAATCCAAAAGTGATAAAAATTTGTTTATATATATTAATATGAAAAATGTCTATATAAATGATAGTTTAAACTAGCGATTAATCACACTAAATTACAGAAGAATGGCACGAGTTCAATTTTCAACGGAAACAAAAAAAAAAACTATCAAATATATAAAGTTGCCATAATGACAAGGTGGCACGATAGCAGGTTGGCACGTGAATTTTTATTATTTTTAAAATTACTTCATTTTTTAACATGATCATTTGTCTATATTTGACTCCAATTTTTCAAAAAAAGTGATATCAAAATCCATAAAAAATCACACGAGTTTTCTTTTCATTTCAGTTTTTTACCATAAAAGTTACGCTTTTAATGTATAATTATTGTAAATTTTCGATTACGGTTGTATATTGTGATAAAAAAAAAAAGACGGCTTACAATCTTACTTAGATCAATTACGCTTTTGTGATCTAAATGAAAAGTGAAACATCACGCTCTGTTTGTGTTCCTATCACGGAGTTTGATGGTTGTTTCTGGAGCTGGTGAGTCGAGAATTTGAGCCAAGGGGCTCATGCAATAGTATTGTGGAGTCAATTGGGTAATTATTGTAAAAAAGATTTATTAATTAGAATTACTAAGTGGAAGAATTTAGTCATCCATGTATAGGACTCCAGGTTTTTCTTCCCATGTTTGACAAGGATTTTTCTCATATAACTCAAGTACTTCGTCGCATAGCCAAGGTCGGCTTGGGGGACATGCCCATCCTAAAAAATATATATACTATTGTTTTATTATCTTTCATGCTTAATTAAGTTCATCCAAAAAGAAAAAAAAAATTTAACTCAATACTAATTGTGCCTCTCCAATAAAAAACAAATTTTAATCCAATACCATTTTACTTAATCTATCCAATATAACTAAAAATTATATAACAATACTTTTAATTTTTTTCTCTCTCTCCCCTTCTCCTTTTTCGAGTCCCGGACAATCAAACTCTTTCTTTATTCCTTCCATGATATTCCACTAATCATTTATATGTTTTATAATTAGTACTCACCCAAACTAAATTTCCTAACTTCATCCCAATTTTCTCTCTATACAGTAATGCACTTGTGATTAATTGTTTGTTTGAGTGTGCGTTAGCTAGCATCGGAATTTCATTCCATATTAGTCTAAGATCTATTAGATCTAAAAATTATTTAATTAATTTATTTTTTTCAAACTTAGGTACTTACTATAAATGAATTTTATATGACCACAAATGATGCCAGAGAATCAGATTTTAATATTTTTTTTTGTTTTTTTGTTTTTTGTTTTTTTTTGATAAAAAAAAGGTGAAACTATATATATATATATATGGACTCATGAAAAACTCATTAAAGAAAAATCCGATAATTAAAAAAACAGGTAGTACCATTAAAACTTGAAAGAAAAAAAATCCTTCGATTTTATACTTTTTCAATTAGTAATGGTATGAGTTATGAGTATTTGTTATCATACAAATACATGTAAAATATAAGTTATTGCTAGTAATTATAATAAAGGATAAAAAAAAGAATAGAGAATATTTATACTCTTTTATTAATTTTTCTCGTTTCACAATAATTGTAATGAACAAAATAATATAAAATTAAGTAATCTAATAAAGGAATACATTTATCATTTTTCATAAAAAAAAATTAATATTTCATGAAAGGACTTTTATCTTTATTAGATCCATTAATCGTTGAAAGCGTAAAATCTTGAAATGATACCAGTTTGTGGGTAACGGACCATATCGAGTGAAATACTTGGGGAAGAAGAGACCAAATGGCTTGGAAAAAAGGCAAAGAACAAATCTAAATATGCGTTCCTTGAAAGATCCGAAACCTAAATGAAAGGGCCATCACACCCTAAAGTTAAAATATGTATCAATTCACCTCAATATAAATGCCCAAACTTAACCAAACATAGGACTGATAATCAACCTAAAGTGATCCCCAGCCATTCTCGTTTCCTTCGTAACTTTTTTTTATTTATTTTTTTTCCGGCAAAATGGGTATAGTTTGCCTAGAGAGTCAAACTTTAATTGAATTTGTCGAAGATTCAGAAGTCTTCGACAAATTCCTTTCCAAGCATTTTGAGATGCTTGATGCGGATGGAGACGGAGCACTATCCCGCTCCGATCTCATGATGAGATCAGAAGGATTTGCATCGAGAGGACATGAGCTGCAAGCCAGGGAAGAGATTGAAAGTATGTATGATACCCTCTTTGAGAGGTTTGATGTTGATGAAAATGGGAAGATTGATCGTGACGAATTCAGGCCGTTGATGAGGGAAATCATGCTAGCCAAGGCTCGCGGGATCGGTCAGTCTCCGATTCTTATAATTCTCCAAGAAGATAGCTTGCTTATGAGGGCTGTAGAGCATGGCTTGGCTAAAAATCAGCACAAATCATTTCCCATCAAAGAAGAAGAAGGATGGTCAAATATTTGGCATACAATAGATTTCTTAGTACCTAGAAATGCATAATACTTGTAAGTCATTTGTTAACGGGTGATCAGAACATCCATTAAGAATCCATCAAAATATGTCATGCAACAACATTTTGTATTTTTTTACATATATAACTCTATCAAAATACGAGACATTATTACATGGCATATAGTTATTGATTCTTAATGAATGTCTCAGGATCATCCAAAACCCTGTTCGTAAAATGTAAATATATAACAACATTTAGTTTTATTTGAATTTAAGACTTATTAAATACATGTGATTATAAGGTTTGGAAGAAAAAATATCCTATGTTTCCCCTGAGTCACGTTTTAATTTTAATTTTGAAAAGTAATACTAGAAAGCAATTTTTAATTTTAATTTTCCTTCTGAAATATTTAATACTAAAAATTACTTGTGTCTAAAGATATAGAAATATAATTTAATGTGCAAATTGTTCAAATTTAAATTGATAAAGTAAACTTACATGAAAAACTATAAAAGCAATGTAAACATAGCTTAAATTTAAATTTATGAAGTAAATTTACATAAAAAACTATAAAAATAAACCTGTAAAAATAATTAAAAGATACTAATGTAATACAGAAAAGACAATCAAGATGGAAAGAAAAATAAAAATAATTCAAGCCATTGAGCAAGTTCAATGGTTAAAAATATCTCAAATTCAAAATTTTAAGTAAAGCCAAAGAGTGTAAAAGTATGTGTATTTAAAATTTAAGTATTAAACACATTAAAATTAAAATTGTAAGTAACAAAAATAAAAAATAAAAACTCTGAAAAGGCAAAAATATATAATTTAGCGTGTAAGGAGGCGTTTGAAACTCAAAAAAAAACGTAAAAATCTTCAAATTCTTTTTCAAATTCCAAGAAAGTTAAACTTTTTTAAAAAAAATCTCTCAAATTCTATTCCAACGAATTTTAGTAGATTTTTTAAAAAGTTGGACTGATATTTGTACTCAAAAGTTTCATAAAACTCCAAAATTTTTCAATTTTCAATTAAAATTTTGCCACATGTCACTTTTATACATCTCTTAACAATTTTATATCAAATCAAACACAAACATTCAACTATCATTTCAAAATAATTTTTTACACTCTAAATTTCAAAAAAAAAAATATTTTTCTTAATTTTTTTTATGATTTTAGTTTTCAATTTTTAATTTCAAATCATCGTTTTAAAATTTCAAAATCACTGCATGCACACCCTCCCCCAATCGAGCCTCCCCTCCTTCCTCATTTTCTCTTGTTACGTAGGACAAACATCATATCAAGAGATGTATTTTATTATATAGAGATGTGTTTCATTATATTGATGAATAAACAAACTTAAAAGAATACTTCACACATGCACACCTATATATATATATATATGTATAAATACTTGTACATCATTATTGTTGGCTAGCTAAGAACAACGGAGTTGTCTGATACGTGCCCAACATCACCCATTCTTGATGCTAGAACTCTTGTTTATATAAACAACCAATTTAGTTAATTCTTTATATTTATCTTTATGCTATAATCGGTTAATTACTGTAATTACGTAAAAATTTAAAAGGATAATTATAATCACCTTGTTAAGGTTTGACCCAAAAATATGTAGATTAAAAGGTTGACGAATCGTCTCTTTAGACTAAATTGCAAAATTAATTGAATTTATGTCACGTGAGTTAAAATTAGCTGAAAGAAAATAATTTGTTAAAATTAGCTGAAAGAAAATAATTTTTACACATTTTTTTGTTAGTATGTAATATTATTTGTTTAAATACTCAATTCACTTCTATTTTCTAAATAATATATTTTGAGCAATAATATATATATATATATATGAATATATTCAATACTTGTGAAGTAAATCTAATTAAATTTAATTATTTTTATTAATTTTACGCTCTAAATTAAAGTACGAGAAGATTGTATGTTGATTTTTAAATTAGAAAAAAATTATGTATGTTTTTGTATAAATGACAAATGAATAAATTATACTTATCTAAAAATCTCTAATTAAATCTACAATTTTTTTTAACCAACTTTTCATATTTTTTAAGGGACATATTAATATTCAATGATTTAATTTTTTTTTTTTTTTTTTTTTTGAATTTAGCACTCAAAGACGCACAGAAGAATAGTCAAGTTGGAAAACATAAGCGACGTGTTGAAGCTCTCCTTCAAAGTTCAAATGTCAATCATAAATTCCAGAGGTTCAACACGGAAACATTGGCCTTATCGAGGACTAGAATTGATCAAGAAAACAAGACGACAAAGTGCTAGGAAAAAGATGGGTACTATACGTTTTAGTAGACAACATATTTCCAATCGATGAAGCACTACCATCATGACGCATGTATAGATTTGTGAGGGAAAAATAAAAAAGAATAAAAAAATAAAATAAAGCAACATTATCAAGTTTCTTTTGTTAAATAAATTTAAAATAAAAAAATAGTTTTTTCTTAAAAAAATATTTTTTAATGATTAAGGATGAAAAAATAGTACATTGAAAAATTTAATAAATAGAGAGATAGGAATTTATGAAACGAATCGCACTTCTTTGTATACGTCAAGAGTTCATTGATGAGAAAAAGTTAAGGAACACTTGAATTCAATTTCAACAGTGAAAAATATAACAAATTAAAATAAAAATTTATTTTCTATGAACATTCTTTCCCACTGCAAACAGAATGACGGAATCTTGAAACTTAAATACAAATATCAAATTAAGTTTGAACCTTTAAATTCATGTGAGATTTCAATTAAGATTAAGGTTAAAATATTTTCATTTATTGAATGAATTTTTGTAAGAATTCAAATATTGAAAATACAATATCAACTTTTAAAGCTGTATTTTTCACTGTAAGAACCCTTAATTTCTATAAATTCATAGTCTTAGTATCATTATACATCAACAAAAGGTTTTTAAAAACTAAGATTGAGAGAAAACCTATTAATAAAATAGAAGGTTTTGTAAGGATTTTTTTAAAATTCTTTTCATCTCTTTCTTGAATGTTTCTTATTCCAGTACTGGAATTTCTATAATAAAAATCAAATCTTAGATCTTACTATATCTACGGATGTCAACATATTGTCAAATCACATAAATCATGCGTTTTGTAAATATTTTGTGTTCATTTATTTTACCATCATTTACTTATCTATTACATGAACTTTTTAAAAAATATTAATCTTATTTATTAAATCAATCATAAAAGATAACATATATATATATATATATAACTCTTATTTTGTTCCTCCAAAAATTCTTCCTCCAAATGTCTTTCAAGAGAATGAATCAGACTTGCTTGGAAATTGAAGATGAGATTAGGAGGAATTGCAACGGCTCTCCCATGTGTGCGTGTGTGTATACATATATTTATCAGCCTAGGGGAAGTTGTAGATGGGGTCGCCTACGTGCGGTGTTTTTGTCTGGACTCCCATTATATAATTGATGCATTTTGTGAACGCAACATGCATGTACTTATCATTAATCAATACATATAATTCTTTTTCCTTTTTCTCATTCAATGGAACTGAACACAAAACCGTATCTTACTGCAGCCAAATTTAAGCCAACTTGAATGATGACTCAACTGATCCAGCTACTTTACCAAAGTGGTTCTCTCTCTCTCGCTCTCTCTCTATATATATATATATATATCTGTCATATTCAGATATTTAAAGAAAATGACCTTGGTCCTTTTCGGAAGGATGAAATTCTAAGTCTCAACTGCAATTTGTGACCCATGACTCTCAACTCCTCTCTAGTAGTGCAACCCAGCTCACTTCAACTGTACACGCATACCATATTATAATTATTTATTATGAGAGGGAAAGAAAGAAATCATTCCTTCACTCTGTCAAAGGCGTAAATCAAGCTAACATGAACCCAGCTCATTCCTAACCCCTTCCCTTTAGCTCAGTTGCTTATGATGATTATGATCACTCCTTTGAATATATTTTTCAGATTCAAAGCCATTAAATATTCGTCTAAATATATTAAATGTTATCGTACTAATTTAATTAAATTTTAACATTCAAATACAAATTAATCAAATTTTGACAGTCTTTTTTAATTTGAAAACAGTAATTTATCTGTTTATCACATTCATAATTAATATGATATTATAGATATTGCCCCCCACACAAACTTAGTTTTTGTGAAACAAAATAAGTTTTTTTTTTTTTTTTAACACTTTTTCTACTTATATGATTTTTTCCAACAAATTATTTTTCTTTTGTTTTTACTAGTTTTCAAGCATGTTATATATTCACATTTTATAAAAAGAAACTATAAAAAAATATTTAAATGTAAAAAAAACTAAATAATAATTTACATAGATTTTTTTATTTTTATATATTTTCTCATAAATTTTTTAGATTCAGGGGCTAATATCGCCTTGTGACATTAATTTTATAAATTGGTAAATCAAAATTAAACGATTCATAATAAAAATAAGTTTAAAAATTTCAAATAAAAAATTTTAAATTTATTTTTATTATTAATCGTACAAATTTCAATTCAATAATTCACAAAATCGATGCCACAAGCTACCTCACAACGCTCTTTTAAATTTTATATGAATGTGAAAATGTCATATAATTTAAAAAATAGAAATAACCCAATAGTTGTTCCCAAACCAAGCCTTATGGGCTCCCTTACCCTATATTTCTATGTTCAAACCGCTCCTCACACTTGCCTAAAAAGTAACTCAAAAACTCCAACCGACTACTCCCATGAACCCAAACTCTCTCTCTCTCTCTCTCTCTCTCTGACTGGTCTCCCTCTCTAAAAGAGAACTTCACAGCTTCATGACTAATGGTAATTGATAGACAGAAGACAAGAAAGCAGGCAGAAACAAACCATGATCCCAGCATGCTTCAGTAGTAATCCCACGACCAACCCCCACCACCACCCCTCATCAAGTGGCACCACACCACCACCACAACCACCACCACAACAAATGCCTCAAAGTCTCATAACATGCATCTACCAAGCCCACCTCTGCAACTCCCCATCCCCAACCCATCTCACCCTCACTTGGTCCAAATCCCTCTTCTCCCACTCCTTAACCCTCCACTCCCCACATTTCTCCCCCATCACCATCTCCCTCCACCCATCAACCTTCCCCTTCCTCAAGACCCGCCCCGGCTCCAAATCCATCTACTTGACCAACCACCACCACCAAAAAATAAAGCTCCACTGGGACTTCACTCGGGCCGAGTTCTCCCACAACTCGGCGGAGCCGGAGTCGTCCTTCTACATTGCCATCACCTCCAATTCCAAGTTGGAATTCTTTCTGGGTGACCGCCGGCAGGAGTTCTCCCGGCGGTCAGGGCTCGCCGGAACTCAGTACTCTGCCGAACCAACTCTCATGTCCCGGAGGGAGCACGCTTTTGGGCACAGGAATTACATAACACGGGCGGAGTTCATGGGTGCCAAACACGAGATAGGGATAGAGTGCAGTGGAGGAGTGCTCAAAGTGAGAGTGGACGGGGTGACAAGGCTTGTGGTGAAGAGACTTGCATGGAAGTTCAGAGGGAACCAGAGAATTGAAGTGGGTGGCGTGGAGGTGGAGTTCTATTGGGATGTTCTCAATTGGGTCAATTCCAACAAGTCTTGTGGCGTGTTTGTTTTCCAGATTGGGGAGGGCGGGGTTTGGCCGGAAATGGTGGGGCCGGAGAAGAGGCTGATGAGGAAAAGCTTGTCGGCTGCGGCGGCCGGTGGGTCTTCTTCGTTGTCGCCGGCGCCGTCGTGTTCGAGTGTGTTGCAGTGGGCGGAAGAGAGTAGTGATTGTGGGAGAAGTTCGTGCTCTTCGTCGACGAGGTCGTGTGGAAGTGGGACCGGGGGATTTTCTTTGTTGTTGTACGCTTGGAGGAAAGACTGATAGAATTCATTTTTCTTGATTGCTGGGATTCAATTTATTTAAATCAGTTTTGCTTGTAATATAATTGTGCTTGAAAAAATATTTGATTCTCATCTTGCCCCAAATTAAATAATAATAATCTTATTAAAATATTTAACTCAAAAGAAAAATCAAGTATTTTTTAATAATGTGGAATGGGAAAAAACTATTGAAATAGTGGATTTATTATTTTCCGTCATTAAAACAATTTATTTTTTCAAATGTACTTGATTTGTTAATTAATGATATTACTATTTATTTTTAGAGCTTATCTTAATCATATGTTAAAACAGAACTTGACAAAATTATCAAATGCATTTCCTAACAAAATCATTTAAGGGGTGTTTGAATGTCTAAAAAATAATAAGTTAAATATAAAAACGACAAGTTACGAAATTTAATTAAAAAAATTATAAAAATTTAATAAAAATTATTATTTTTTATATTTTTTAATAAACCAAATACCCCTAATATCTCATGTGATTCAATCTTCTTCAATGTAAAATTTGACTCTCGGCAGTACAATATTTAACCCTCCTCTTATATTTATATTGGTGATTGAAGTGTTTTTCTACTAATTAAAAATATCTTTTTATAATTTTTTTTATACATACATGAATTTTTTCCTAATTGAAAGTACTTTTTTTACAATTTTTTTTCCCATTGATGTGAATAACATATCTAAAAATTACGAAAAAGAAAAAATTAACTCACAATTTTAAGTTTAATTTTTTTTTTTTTTTTTTTTTTTTACTTAATTCCAACCCTCCTCTGGAAACTCTCCAAGTTCGCCCATGATGCATCAGCATATATCTAAGTGTGTCCATGAAATATAAGTGTCTGATATAACCTCGCATGGGAACATATATTACCCATTCTAAAATTTTCATACTTCATTGAAAAAAATGAAACTAAGTAGGGAAATAAACAAAAAGCAAGAGCGCATGCGAGCGACCTTGGATTCTCACAACAAGGGAACTCATTTTGAATAGTACCCACCTGGATTTGGTAGCCTTTTACTGTGTTGTACATAAAGTTTGGACTTTCTGCACCACAGCATGAGGAGCTCTCATTGCTGCTCTTACTACTTGTATCTATAAATAATAAATATATATATATATATATATATATATACACACATGCAATGCTTGATGATATTGTTCCCCCATCATCATTACACAGTAATGTCTGAGTTCTTTAAATATACATACACTCAGGTATATAGCACTAGCAACATTTTTAAAGTAGGGTAATCCATTCCCAACCCAGGAATCATCTGTCTATTGACTCGTACATAATGCCTTTCCATTTCGAACTCAAAAGTCAGTTTGGTTCAATTTGGAGCCCAGTCTGCACACTTACTCTCTTTTTTTAACATAGCCTAGTCTGCGTACTTACTCTCCTTTTTTTAATATCTTAACATTTTTACTTGGTAGAAAATAAAATGGTACACCCTTTTGGACTATTGTCCTGGCAATAGCAGCACCCAAATTAAATTCACAACTCATCAATCATCACTAACGGGGACTATTGTAACTTGCCTTGGCAACAGTTACTGTTATTCTGGTAATAGCAGAAACCCAGATCAAATTCAAACTTGGCCTACAATTATTTTCTTGAATAACCACCATTGCCTTCGAAAATTTCAGGAGTTTTTCTGCTCAAAGCCTCAAACTGATGTCTTTTTCTATCCTACATAATGGATAAGGAAAAGGGAAGGAAAAAAAAAAAAAAAAAAAAAAGACAGGAGGAGAAAACTACTTTCACCTGTTTAAAAAGTCAACAACCGGAAACGACACGTCTAAAATTTCAAAATATCCCAAAATGACATTTGACAATTTGGCATGCCTTGAAGTTACCCGGATTAAGGGGCAGTTTGGAAGTCTTCCTTGCACAGAATCAGGCGGCAAGTTAACTCTTTCTGGCTGGCATAGAAGGAATCCATGAATTAACTGTCGAACAACTTAATTCATTCCATTATTACCCCCAAGTAAGCATGCGAGCAAAGGTCGAAGTTCAAACCCGACAATCTCTCCCTCACCCCCTTTGACGTAGAAATATAAATATATTAAATGTTCTGAAAAAAAATGTGAACATGCAACCTTTTTAAGATAAACCATGCGATGTTAATAATTATTCCTTTCCATTATGAGGTATTCATGACATAAACAATGAATCAATAACATTTCAAATAAACTAAGAAACGCACAACAAGTCTTCAAGTAACTAAAAACATAAGTGATGGAGATTGAGGACACTCACACTATATGCCACGAAACATGGACATTTCATTGCGTCTTATTTACATCCAATAAGTATTGGACACACATACTTCTTGAATACTCTAAAATACACGTCAGACATGACATATGGCATGTCTTATTATTATTTTTTTCTTTCAAATATATTATTATAAAATCTTGTAACATATATATATATATATATATGGTTTGTATATCAAATTCTGTATATAATTTGGTTTCTTGTGGGTTTTATATTCACATATATAACTAATAAAAATATGCTTACATTTTTTTATTGTGTCCGTATTCTCTTTTTTTTTTTTTTTTGAAATTACCGTATCCATATCTATATCCGTATTATATCCATATCCATACTTCTTATACTACGTGACTGCAATCTGAATTAAGTGAATTTATTTTAAAGTTTAGTTTCCTTAACTATTGAGATTTTGATTTCATAATTTAGGAGATTTCATTTTATTTTCAGTATGACTTGACTCCTTAAGTTTAAGACTTCTGATTATTTCAGACTTAACCTACATAAAAATTAGGGCTTGTTAGGGATTGGTAACCATTGATGAATTGAGTTTTCCCTCCCTATGTTGTTCTCCACTCTCTGCCTCTTCTCCTCTCAAATTCTCTCTCTCTTCTTTCAGTTGCTTGTGTTACATCAATAGTACATTATTTTTTGAAAAAGATAAGTAAGTTTTATTTAAAGCATCAAAAAGATGCCATAAGGAAAAGACCAATTACAAAGACCCCTATTCAATGCATGTTGGCTATAAAATCAACAAAGGAGTCGAGATCAATCTCTTTTCCTTTTTCTACCCAACTGTATAAACAAGCAAGAAAAAGACATTTGAAACATAGAACTGTTCTAATGGTGTTGTCAAATATCCTCCTGTTACGTTCCTTCCAAATCAACCATAATAAGCAATAAGGTATCATATTCCATATATTCTTCTTCTTTCTTCCCACCAAGCTACACTATATCAATAGTACATTATTATATTCAAAATTACATGTATGGTGTCCAAGGCCACAGTGAAATCAGTAAATAAGTGCTGAAGGAAGTTAATAACACACTGCTCCCACCACATTTTACATCGGATGCTTTCCTTACAAATATGTATATATTCCAGACATTAATATTTTATACAGCGGTTCATAAGCCTGTAAAGGTCCAATATAGTTGCTTAACAAACTAATTATAGACAATTTTAAATGATTAAAATGGCCTACAAAAACTCACACACAAAAAATGTAAGTTCAATTTTGGCTTCACAATAAAAAAAACAGTTACTGCTGAAAAGGTAATGCAAGTCTGACCTTTCTTTAGATGTCAAGGTTGATGGAATATTTATTCACTACGCCTTCCAAAACTTGGTGTAAATATCTGGCCAATTGCTTGAAGGGCAGAAATGTCCCAACTCTCAGTATGCCTAATAATCTGTTGAATGTACATTACCAACCCCCCAAATGCAAGATAATTTTTATCTTCAAATAACAAAGTATATTTGGGAACAAACACTGATGTGAAAGAGAATTTATTTCTTACTTTCAATTGATCATCTATATCATAGACTGTATTTCCATCAACCAAAATAAGTGGCCTCCACGGAAGTCTGAGATAGGTCCTGCAGGTTGAATATGATGAAGAACACTCATCAAATGAGATACATTTTACAACAGGTGATGATCATGCATATTAAGAGTTCTGAGATCATATTAATATTTTTAGAACTTCTATCAACATTGCGAAACTTGCTTTCAGATAGAAGGGAGTCAAGCAGCTAACTGATTGCAACATATTTTTTGTTTCTCTTCCTTTTCTGTGGGTAGGCATGTGGCGGTGGGGGATGTATGTATGGGGGAATTTCTACTTGGAAGTTAATTCGGAGGTCAACAGAAGTTAGGGTGTTCCTTTCAGCAATGTTTTCTCGCAGAAATGAGAATGCAGTGAAATTCAAAATGGATGGCTAGGCAGTTCCCTAAAACCAAGTCATGCAAATGCTGTGAGAAAGAGGGAAGGCTCTCAAACAGTTTTGCAGGCATGTTGATAAAGAAATTAGTCAAGTATAGCAACAGACTCAAAGTTAACCACTAATACTTGGGAAAAGTAAATGAATCCTGTTGATAGATACTGAGTGCAAGTAGAATTCCAATAAGCCACTGGTAATTAACAATAATAAACAAAGAATATAAATTATTGCAACAAAACTAACCCATAGAAATGGAAAAAGAGACAATCCTGGATAACAACTTAGAAGTAGAAGCTGTGTGTGTTAACTCCAGGTGAAGTAAGAAGTCAGATTTGTTGCTTCATAACTAGAAGGGCAGTTGGTATACAAATGTGTAATTATGGTGAAGTTATTCAGCAAGAGTTTACATTTTGGCATACCGCAATAGTTACGTATACATACAAATTGATGGGCAACAAAGACAGTGACCATAAAGCCGAAAACTAGGTGGTGGAGTTTGTGAGGGAGAAAACAGAGCTATTCTGAAAATAAATTTGAGCAGGAAGTAATGTGGTGGACTTGGAAGATGAGACCTATGTGGCATGGAATGGGATCATCAAATATTAGGAGAATAAACAAGGACATTCACAAAGAACTAAAGTGATAGGGCCATCATTTCGGAAATTTGCAGGTTGAATACGACAGTCCAAAATGCAAATTAAAAGAAAAATGAGATGTTAAAAGATCTAACGAAGAAAAGTCAAATGAACTCCAAAAAATTTAAATGCACAAAGAACAAGTTAGAAATGCTACATACTAAAAAAAAAAAAAAGGTTAGAAACACTTTAAGAGATTAAAATTAAAGTATGTAACAACCTTCATCTTTGTTTATTTATTTATTTCATTTATTTACTTATTTGTTTGTTTTTTGATCGATATCTTCATCTTACCAAAAAAAATTTAAATGCACAAAGAACAAGTTAGAAATGCTACATACTTACCCAAAAAAAAAAAGGTTAGAAACACTTTAAGAGATTAAAATTAAAGTATGCAACAACCTTCATCTTTGTTTATTTATTTATTTTATTTATTTACTTATTTGTTTGTTTTTTGATCGATATCTTCATCTTTAAATTACGTAGAAAAGATAGGCAAAGACCAACTTCATCTGAAAATTTATTATGCATCAAAGGATCCTTTAATCTTCATCATCTGGCATGGCATTAAGGTTTTTTTCCATTTTAACCTTCACCTAGAGGTCCTGACCCATCCCACTAGAAACAGGATCCATGCATATCAAGGAGGGTCGGACAGGTGACCTCTACTTTAATTGGTAGAGGTTTTACCACTGTGTGAGCAGTATAGCATTAACTTCTTAAATAAAAGAATTAGACAAATGTATGTTACATTCTCGCCTCTAATTCCACTCCAGAATATGTACCCAAAGAAAAAAAAGACACTGATCTCAAAATGGAAAACTGAAATAAGACCAAAAGGCACCTTAGTTTCCAGGTTGCCAAGACGAAATTTTTCTCTGAATTAATACCCTGCATATGGAAGCCACATTACAAGGTATTAGCAACAACAAACAGAATCTGTTGTTAGCTGATACTACTTCCCATAAATAAGACAACGCAAATAGAGTCACACACAGGAAGTTCAACAATGTTATGCATTTGAAGACCCCTACTTTATAGGTAGTATAAAACTGTAGTTCTTAATTACAATCCAAAGGATGACCTTAAAAAAAAAAAAAAAAAAAAAAAAAAAAAAAAGAAATCTCTGCGCCTGGGGGGGGGGGGGTTGGTTGGTGGGGAATAAATAAAAAAACTACGGGAAGATCAGCCTTTTTTTAATTCAATTCCCTGAAGATGGCTTTTCTTCCTCTTGAAAAACATGCTCATTTATTCTTTTCCACATGCCCCTAAAAATTTTAACCGTCATTCATGTAGTGTTGTCTGTTCTATCACGCTGGATTAAATCATAGACTGACTGTTCTCACCCAAGGAACTTGAATTTCAAGAAGAAATTAAACCCAATAAATACTAAACAGAGGAAAACAGCAGCAGTGCTCAGGACTCAAAACCTACTTCATGTTGAACAAAGTCAACGCTATACCACAAAACTACAGGACTTCTAAAGGTCAAGGGGGACTCAATTGACAAAATGTCATGTACTCTTTGTTGTCAATGGCGGGACACTAATTCCAGTACAAATAGACCATTCCTTCCCTTTCATTTGGAACTCTGTTTCTCTTTCAATTTGGAGCTTCAGGCAAAGGAAGACTAGTTCTCAGTCAGTGTCCCCTTAGTTTCTTTTCTATTTAGCAAGTGTAGGTACCAGGGCAGTAAGGCCCAAGTTATATCACTATCTTCCCCGCAGCTTGACACGAGGATGTTGCTTGTGTCATTTTATCGGGGAAGAATCCCCCAGGCTTTGGTTGTGGAAGACCCACATGGAACCTCGTGAATAATCCCTTCCCTTGGACAACAAGCAAGATCCAAGGATTCCAACGAGCAAAGCATCTTCGCGTAAATTATTCTCCTCTATGCACTTCTTGTACTTGGTTCACCTGCCTCTCCATATATAAGCGGGGGTCGTATATGAGAAAGCATATTAGTATGTTTCTCACATCGATAAAATCACGTCTTCCAAACTGATATAAGATCCTAACAAATCTCTCCACTCCTTACCAATTGATTTTGAGTCGGATGCGTTAACAGGGATACTCAATATCCTCCAATATTATGCAAACAATCAATGTAACATTAGCATGCACTTTGATGTAGATGCTCATATTCCGTAACAGACATATAAATCTCAACTTAGAATGCTTCTTCTAGCTAGGGGAAAACAAATCAACCCATCTTGTCCTATGGAGCCCAGAAGTTCACTTGTGCAGACAGCTGACTCCTTTCGATGAAACTACGAGAGGCATTGAAAATTATACTCCTTTGACCAAGACAAGATGTTGGCTAAAAGACATTTGTCAAACTCCAGATCAAATGGAGCCATTCACTTTGAATCAGACTGTTTGCGTATACTAAAATCGAACTGCAATTTTCTAAAATAAATAAAATATATATATACCTTCTCAATCTTCTGTAATGCAATCGATGGAGAATCAAATAATGGTACAAGCAATTTCAAATTACGTGAATATAACTCTGTACCTGAAAGGCCAAAAGAATGTTAACTTAGTTGACTCTACTCTAATTTAGAGAAATTTTCTATGCTATTGTTCCCTTACATGGACATAACATAAGAAAGTTCTCAATATATTTGGTGCTCTGCAAGCTAAGATGCATAATTTTTTAGCACCAAGTTCCAGAAAATGATGAGACATAAACAAACTATCGACAGCTATCCACATTCTTTAAGCACAGTCAGCAGTGAAAAAGATGCAAGAAATAGAGTTCTGATTTTTGTTATGTTTTCAAGAAGTGTATCCATTACAATTCATACACAAAAAACATTCACATGCCAGTTAATCTTTGGGCAACAGTCACCAAAACTACAGACAGATAGAAGTCGAGAATTTCATGTTACAAGATATTACCCAAGAAGACATCATTAATTTACAAACATTAACCCACTCTATGGATCATTGACACATCACCAGAAAATTGTTAACAAAACCAAAAGTAACTGATAATGGCATGAATCTGGTAAATTTTCATGAAAAGAAAATAAAATGACCATTTCTCTTTTAGAAAATGGAAAACCACACATACCCATGTAAGATCATTACAGAATCTTTTAGAAAGGCACAAAGGATTGCTATATATATTTGTATGTAAAAACCGGGTGCTACTTGTATACACTAAGAAGTCAAACAAAACAACTAAAGATACTGTATCTAACTCCTTGCTCAAAACTCTCAGAAGAATCCAAAATTTGGCTCTAAGATGGATTAAGCGTATTGAGAACCAACTATACAAAAGGGATAGAATTCTACTTCTTATTACAAAATTTGATTCTTCCTTCCCATCAGAAGTTTTCCTGTTGTGCTATCCCTCTATAATCAACATTAAGCACAGAGCAGTAAAACAATGCATTTTTCCTTCTCTTCCCTAATCTAGCCACCTCACACTCTATAAAAGAAACCCACATCAGCCCAGACATTCCAAGTATCATGACCAAAAGATCTCCAGTATTAATAAAAAAGTGATCAACCAATTGCAATATGCTTACATCTGAAACACCAATTAACATAGTTAGAACCTCCTAATTAAGTTGTAAATGGTTAGAAAATTATCACGAGTAGTTTGTCCACATAAAAAAAGGCAACCCGAGATAGCTCCTTAGATTAGACACCCAAATCCCTCACAAAATTAAGTACCTCCTTTTCAAATATTATCAACCAGCACAGCTACTCTGTCCACCCCAATATGAGAAAGTAATGGGAAGGTCTCCGCAAGCATAACTGATCCATAATACTGTAACTCCAGAACCACAGTCTTTGACCATTTCTAACAAGAATCTAATTTGACCCTAAAAATTATTCCAACATAAATCTTCTCATATAAAGCCATATTTCGCAATCGCTACCCTTCTCCAATATCTATTTCACTCACCCACAAGGATCAAAGTTTTGTTTCTGTTGAGTGTTTCAGTTACCACAGAAATGGAAATGGAAACATTTCCAAAAAAGAACTTTTTCAGAATTTTATTTTTAATTTAAAAAAACTAAAATCTTATTACAAAGATTTAAACATGCATTATTTTAATCACTGACGAAGTCTTCAAAGAATATGATACGCCAAAAGTTCAAAATAATTTACACGAAGATGATTTGCAAGTATTGCATCATTTTTTGTCCATTACAAGACCCTCTAACTCCATTTTTTAAATAAAAAGAAAACAAAATAAGATAAAACAAATAGAAAAGAAAATTTATATCTTTTTACAAATTGGGTGTGAATGACCCGACCCATGCTTCCTGAATGACGCTAACTACAAGAACCGTAAGATTCTCTATAAATTGGATAGATTCAATCTAATTCACCACAACTCATCACTCCATTCTATTCAGAGGTAAGATTTGCATTGATTACGTGGTGTATCGACTCGAATTGTACAATTCGAATCAAAAATCGTACAATTGTAACCACTATGACTTGAAGTTATTAAGTCTCCAAACTTTTCAAGGAAACACTAAGATAAAATATGAAAGTTCTTGTGAATTATGTTATAGAACTTAAATGCACATGCATAAATGAATGACAACATTTTCCATCTCCTACAGTCAAAAGACTGATAACATTCTAATACTAACAGCTCCTGGTCAATTTGACAATTGAAACAATACTATTTAAAGAATTTACTAACATGACGTAATTCTGAATAAAACAAGGACATAAATAATGAAATGCAAATAATATATCCCCCCATTTTGTCTACTAATCTAATATGAGCAAAAGTAATCATTACCAAATAAATTAACTAATATAATTTACCATCAAGCATGGAAAACCTATATATTCTCATACCTTGAAATTTAATAGTTGGGTCTTCAAACAAACAATCTTCTGAATAGATTGCAGATGTGAAAATTCCTAAGTACAATGGAAATAATGTCATCAATTCACATCATCTCAGTAAAATTGTTTAACACGAAAAATTATTTAAAGAAGCACACGAACAAAGGCTCCCTTTCAAACATTCCAAGATATTATTTCAAATACAAAATACTTGTATATTTTATAATTATTGTTAGTAGAAAAGGCACTAAGTACAACCCAAACAAACTTGAACTCAACCCAATCAAAGACCAAATTAGCAATAATTTGAACCACCAAAAATCCAATCAAAACGCAAACAAGTTGAACTTGTGTTTAATTGCCCTAACGCTGGGTCAGGTTAGGCTGAATAACCCCCTAACCCATCTCAGCCCAACCAAGTTGCATCCCTCATAGAAATGGGACACCGGGAAGATGAAACTAGACATATTATGTGCAGGTTCTTCCACTAAGTTGTTTTCTCATAATTTTCTCTTTACAGATATATAACTTATGTTCTTTGGAGATATTGGAATGTGTTCATCAGATGCTTGAATTCTAAGCATTTTGAAAACCCATTTTTTGGGTTAGGAAGAGGACAGACCACTACAGATGCTCATCCTAGACGTCCAGATTGTTGGGCAACGTTTCATTCTCAAAATCTGTCAAAAAAATGATAGTGTCTAACTTCTATCCGACCTAGGCCTGTCTGAATTATAGAAGTGTCCATCCTAAATGAATTGGAAAACTAAGTCGCAAGACTAATTACTGTAAACTCAGCCATCTCTTCAAAGTAATATTTTTCTTTGAAATAGGACTTTAATCATGGATATCGCTACTTACTTCTTACCAACTTCCACTATGCAAATGCAATAGCTACAATACCTCATGACTCGTGGACTGCACAAGCCATTGGCAGCAACAGTTTTTGACGTTTAAATTCCCTCCAATCATGGCTCTGAGGAAAAGGAGCTGGACAGCTAACAGGGCACATATTGATTTCTTAATAGTTTTTGAAATGGGACTGTCCATGGTTATGATCATTGTGATAGAGAGAAACAACATCAAAAGGATATAAATTGAGCAGTGAAAATAACAGATACCTAGAGAGAGTGCAAATCAATACTTAGCCAAAAAAGTGCAAACCAAACAAATTTGGTGCGTAAATTTATCCCATCGACTGAATCAGATTAAGTCATAGTTAGGCCAAAACATAATATTCCCTCACTAGAGACATGCTCCTAAATTTCAATGAGACAATACACATAAATAATTGACATACTATAGAACCTTGAATGTCGTAGAATAATTATTGCAAAGTCCATTTTAGTTCTATAAATTTTCCAGGTTCTCCATTCACATCAGTATTGCAATGGATGCACTAAACCAGTTAGAATTTACTTGCCCAAAAAAGAAATAGTTTGGCATTTCAAATTTCAGTATTGACTGGAAAGATCAAAATTGGATAGATAGATATATAATGAAAATTATCTGGCTTCTTGAGTTACAGGTGCAAAAAATGGATCCTCAAATACATGGAACACAAAGGCTGTTACACGAGACAGACAATAATATATCTAATATACACATTAATTATGAACAACAAACTAAAATAACTTTTACCTCCAATCCAAATGTCTTATATTGACAGCTTGGTTGTATGGCAAGATTTATAAATATTTAGAATTATCTTTAATTATTTCCAAGAACTATTAAGTTCGGGACTAAGGCTTTGTTAAGTTGGGTTTATTTTTAAGGACCAGTAACTATTAAGAAATCTACTCCAAATTAAAGCAACAATCAGTATCAATGCAATTTTAAATTTTTTTGTGCCCTGGCATTTGCCTAAAACTTAGTAACTTCACAATTGTGGTTACTTATGGCCACATTATATTCATCAAATGCTGCTCATTGTAAAAAAGAAAATACCTGTAACAAAATATGCATTCTCATAATCTGATTGAAGGATCATTACAAGGTCATCAATGGTCAAAACTGAAACTTCGTTTTTCCGCACATTATTTACTTTGTCCAATCTGCAAACATTTGGCAAAATAGGTCAAGTGTAATACCCGGTACCCGAAATTGGACTCATTTGACATGTTGTCAAGATTTTGGGGTATTTTAAAGTTTTTGGACTTGATTTAGGTCCTAGGGTTGGCAAACCATTTTATTTCCTGCACTGAGTAGGGCCTGAGAGTATAAAATGATGATAAATTTATCCCTCTCTAATAGATTGAGCTTTTCGATGAAGTTTTGGCTAATAGGTTTACGTGTTTGGTCCAATCAAAAAAGTAAGCTGGGCCAAGAGGCATGTCGAAAGTATAAAATAATAATATAAGATAAAATTACCCCTATATAATGGCTTCAGCTAGTGACTAACAATTTAAAGTGTTTGGTCCAATAAAAATGTAAGCCTAACCACACATGAAAGGGCATGTTCAGATTATAAAATAAAAATATAAGTCATAAAGTTACCCTCTGTCTAATATCTTGAGCATTTAACATGCTCTTGTCAAAGAAAATAAATGCGTCCACATGTGAGGGGACATGTAGAGAGTATAAAACAATAATACAAGTGATAAAGTTGCATTTTTCTCTAATAGCTTGAACTTTTAAGTGAGAGAGTGACTAACAATTCGCATGTTCACCTTCAAAAAAAAAAAAAAAACTCAACTTTTTCATATGTATTATGGTTTAATATAAGCATGATTTTGCAACTCATTCAAAATTTACAATCTAAATTTGGGTGATAACCTAGCTCAGAAAATACATCATTGGCATTTCTTCAACAACACAAAATAAAAAATTTTTAAAAGAAATTTATGTGCCCCAAACAATCAGAATAGTTAGAGAATAGAGAGGGTTGGGTTTTGTTTTCTTCTTCTCCACCTAAAATTTAATCTTTGTAGTACCAAAGCTCATGAATAGGCATATGAATAAGCATTCAAACCAATCAAGAAATACGGGAAATCAAGGACAGGTTCGTAATTTCGATCCATATATTAAACAAACTATCATTCATAGACCCAAATACAATTGCACATGTATATACTAACACTCTATTTGAAAACATTCCTTTCTTATAATTGATTTGATTTTAAAATAAAAAAAATTGATTTGATTCGATTTGATTTGATTTGTTAAAAATATTTTATGTTTGGAACACATTTAAAATTTAAGAATCGATTTGATTTAAAAAAAATACTAAATTTGACCATATTAATATTAAGAGTGCGTTTGGCGTGAAATAAAACGTGAGAAATCTATAAAAATCTCTAAAAGTTATGCACTTTCTATCTCACTGTATAATTTATAAACCCACAATTATCTCACTTTTTATCATTACAAACATACTCTAAATAAAAAATATATAATAAATATGATATATAACGATAAATATATCCATTTACCTAGATTGTTTAAGAAAATAATCAAATCTCGTCAAATTATACTGTTTTGGATTAAATTTTAAATAATATATAAACTATAAATTTAAGTTACGAAATCAAATTCTATCAAATTCCAACAAAGTGTAAGGAATGGCAAAATGAGCTCTTAATTGACAGTCAACATCTGCATATATATATACATACCTATCGGTGCCGGAGGAGAAGAACCTGAGGAGCTCTGTGAATCCGCTAACTGCGATTTTCAAGAGCTGTGGAGTTGGAGATGGCGTTGCTTTCTTCTTGTTATCGGGCGCCTTGGAGGAGCAACATCGGAAGATACGAACCCTCTGCAATTTGAAACATTTTCTTGTTATCAATACATAACCGTATATAGTTTATCTTATCAGAACAGAAAACTTTCTGATTCTTACGCTGCGTTGTATTGTTGGATAGGGGCTTACATAGCAAGCGATTCCCGCCATTTCTACCTTTATCTCTCTAACTCTTCGTATATTCTATTTCCCCACCTCCTGCTGGCAAATTCTATGTCAACAGTGAACTTTTCCGTTCCACCGAGAAGTGCCTGAAGACTCGTCCCATCCCCACGGGTCGGATCAGGACCCAGCCCACCCGACCTTCTTATTTGGGATTTTTTTTTTTTTTTTTTCGGGTACCGCCGTTAGTAGCTCTAATTTTTCTTCATGCAACTCAATTATTTCATGCATCTATGGTTTCTTCAATAACCTAATAATTTTTTTCACGCAAATCTCTTAAGTTTCAAAAATGCTCATTGATCAAAATAGTAAGAGGTTACTGAAATGTTTTATTCTTCCAACAAACTATTGTTGAAATATTTTATTTATTTTTATGTGAAAATGTTAAAAGTTTATGTAGTTAATTGCTAAAATTTTATAACAACTAATTATTGAAATTATTTAATTTTTTCAACAAATACTATTGAAAGTTTTAATTTATTCAGTAATGAATCACTAAAATGTTTTATTTATCTGTCAAAAATTATTTTCAACAAATGATTGTCGAATTTGTTTGATTTTTTCAGCAAGTGGTTATTGATATTGTTTATATAAAGGTTTTTTAGAGTAGATTATGAGTAGTAAATATGGAAAGTGAGGATGTTATTTTATATTAGGACATTTTTATTCTAAAGTAAGGAAAATTTAACTAAGCTGCGAGAAAAAAAAATGAAGTTGCGAATAGTTGCATCCATTTTTTGTATAGACCATTATAATAGGAAAGAAGAAAAGATGGTGTTGATGATGGATCATAATTAATGTATCACAATATTAAATATGTAGAAATTACATTGAATACACTCTATCATTAACAATATTTGCTCATTATCACTATTCTAAAAAAATTTAAGAAGATATTGTTTAGATCGAAATATTTTGAGACGTACCAATAATAAAAATGCATTTTTAAAATATATATTTATTAATTTTTTGAATCGCTAAAAATGCATTATGAAGCTCTATATAAAAACATATGTTTAAAATGTGTTTTTCTTCTTAAACTATAATCCTACACATAGTAGTTAATTAAAAATGTGTTTTCATAATACGTTCTTAGGTTAAATATTAGTTTGGACAATATTTGTTTAACTTTTTTTTATTATTATTCTGAGAGCAGTATAAAAAAAATCTCATCTATATTCACACTATACTGACTTGCCTCGCCCGAGCCCAATGGGTTAGGATTGGGGTTATTCTGCGTCAACTCTCGACTCAATGTGCATATATAGATTTCATTTTTTATTTTAGCACTCAAGCAACTAAACATAGTAGTTGTACTGCTATGAATTTTATTTATTTATTTCTAGTCATAGGCTCTCCACCAATAGTGAAAAAAAAAATTGAAAATTACAAAAAAGAAAAACCCTAATTTAATTACAAATCCCCCAACCATCTATCGTAAACACCTCAAGTATGTTCATCTAAAAAAGTCACAAAATTCTTTCATTCTTTCCCTAATCTCTTTACTCCCAAACTAGCAATTATCAAATGTATTTTTCAATTGTTCTCAAATACATCGAACCCATATGAAGTTTTACCACTTTTTATGAATGTCAACTAAGTATCGTAAGTAAATTATTGTCGGTTGTTCATTCATTTGGAAACCAGAGTCATTTTTTGATAAGCTAAACCTCTCTTAATGTCTTTTTGAGCAATAGCTAAAGTAGCTCCTAAAAATATTATTATTATACCTATCAAAGAGATTAAATTCATAAAGTCTCGCCGTGACCTTCTCTTGAATTCTCAAAACTTCTGTCGTTCCATTCCCGCATGAACAAAGAACTCGTCGCTGTCTCGACTGTGCTATCGAAGGCTCTGGGGAAGTCGAAATAGGAGAACACTCATCTTGGGGTGGGCTTACAACTTAGATGATTTCAGCAGTTATCCGCTCCGCACTTGGCTACCCATCGTTAACCCCAAGACCTTGGTTTCTAATTAAAAAAGTAAATGGTTGAGCTTGAGAAGCTAACATAGATGTTATGGATAGAATTTTTTTTGTTTTTTTATTTTCATTCACATCTTAGATCTAGGAATTTATCCACCTTCCATAAAGGAGCCGAATGAAACCAAAGTTTCATGTTTGGTTTGCCTCGATTTGGTACCACTCTCGCAGCTCACACCGAAACAGTGCTTTATCCCTAGGTGTCCAATCAACTGTTGCACCTCAATGCGTTTCAGGGAGAACCAACTAGCTCTGGTTTTTTTTTTTTTTTAATTTGAAAAAGGGAGGTAAGTGTGGAGGGAAATGACAAGAAAATATTGGAACATCAATTTGGAAGAGATGATGGAGGCAGGAATTCATTTTGACCATGGTACTAGGAAATGGAACACTTTTCCCCCCGGATCTGCTGTAGGAAAGGGATAATGCGCAACTTCAAGTTGTCAATTATATCCTTTATGGAAACGGCAAACCAATTCGGGGAATTTCTGACATAAGACAAAAGTCTTATCCATTTGTAGCTGGAGCTTCAATAGCAGCGAGGTCAAGAGAGAAGTTATGAGTATTACATTCATGCATAACTTCCACACCAAGGTTAGCATAGTTAATGATATCAGCCTAAGTATTAATTACACGACCTTGACTATCAACTACAAATTGGTTGAAATTGAAACTGTTTAGGTTGGAAGCCATAGCGCTGATACCTAAAGCAGTGAACCAAATATCTATTATAGGTCAAGCAGCTAGGAAGAAATGTAAGGAGCGAGAGTTGTTGAAACTAGTATATTGGAAGATTAATCGATCAAAATAACCATAAGCAGCTACGAACGTATTTACTAGTTATATCATCTGCAATCGCCTGAATTTTTAGACGTTCTTCGAACTAATCATAAACTTTATTGAGATAGGTAAGACTCCTCTTCTGAGAACCGTATATGAGAATTTCTTCTAGTACAGCTCAAGCAGAAAACACCTAACTACTAGTTGAAACGGATATGTAATAGAAAGTTTGAAACTTCTCAATCTCTAATTCAATCTTCTCTGAAGATACGAAGTAAGAAAAATCCAAAAGTTCTTCGTTGAGTCCTTTCTTCCGTGATGAACTGTTGGCGTCAGTCCTACATTTTGTCTCTATGGACCAAGGAGAAAGGGGCTCGACGGAAAGAGGATTATGAGAGAAGCAAGGAGGTGTATCTCTCCTTTAAGATCAAACAATTCCATCAAATTGAGTATGATTGTATGTGTGATAGCATCTACTATACCAGAAATATCAATGAACCCAATTATTGCAATTGCTCAAGATATCTTTTTTTAGCTTCTAGGGTCTATTTCTCAGTTCAAGATCCCTCTTACTAACTGGGATCAAAGAATTAGTAGATCTGTTCCACGGTTTTAAAGCAGACTCCCTATTCATTAGATAGAGAAGATCACTAAGATTTTGTGATCCGTTGCCTATCTTATTCCAATTCCAAGAGCTCGGATCGAATCAATATTGATCTTTCAAATTTGAAGTTCAAATTGAAAAAATTAAAAAAAAAAAATCAATGTTTTAAAATTTTGATAAAATTGAAAATTTTTAAAAAGTTTGACACTTCATACTTATACTGGCTAATTTTCTAATTAAAGATAATATAAGTCCAAGCCTATTATGATTTTGAAATAAAAAAATTCAGAATAAAAATAAGAATGTATGTCATACGTTGTCTAATATTTGATTTGATTCCAAAATAAAAAAATAAACATGCACAACCGCGGCATCTAGTAGATTATATAACATATAATGTCCAATAGAATCCGACTGGATTGAGTGTTAGGTTCATTCGTTTAAATGTATATGGTCGGAAATGTAAACCATAAACATTCTATTGTACAAAATAGGAAAAGCATTTAAACCAAATAATTACTAATAAATCTAAATAATAAATGTTAGACTTTAGGTGATATTTATAGAAAAATAAAAGTTATTATCAATAAAGTTGATATTGAGTTTATTTCACTTACACCTTTTATAATTTTGATTTTATATACTTAGACCTCCACATGTTTTATAAATATGTACCTAGACCCCTGAAATTTGTATTACATTTACTTACATCCCTTCTATTAGATTTTTTATTTAAAAAATAACTTTTAACTAATTCAATGTTATAAGTTACTTTTATGCACTTATTATGAATTAAAAAAGTATATAAAAAAGAAAATTGAAAATAAGGTTCATCTGTTATTATTTGATATGATGGAAAGGAAGTGAAAGGAAATGAGAAATAAAAGTTTTATCTTTCCCACGTTTAATATATTAGATTATTTATAAAAAAATTAATGATAACCACTATATGTATATCCCTAATTTGTATATAATATAAATTTAAAATATCCAAGCGAAGCATAATGATTTAAAGTATAAATAAAAAAAGGTTTACAAAAACATTTAATAAATTAATTATAATCTAATTTCTATTTCTATGTTTAGTTTATTAGATTATTAATAGAAAAAATAATTATAATTTATTATGTATGATTACTTATTTATATACAATACAAATTTAAAATATTAATGCATAATTATTTAAAGCATTAATATAAAAATATTCACAAAAAAAGTAATAAATTAATTATAATATAATTTGTATATAAAAATACTTCATATCATAATATAAACATTGTTTTTATTAATACTAAGGGTATAAAAATAAATTTATAACATTAAATTAGTTAAAAGTTAACTTTGGAATAAAAAAATTAATAAAATGAATCTTTCAAGGAATTTGTAAGTAAATATTTATAAAACTTCCAATGTCTAAACATACAAAGGCAAAACTACAATAAATGTAGGTAAAGTAAATTCTATGAATTTGATAAGTTAAATATCTAATTGTATCCCTATGAAATCAGACAATTTAAATTTCTAATTGTACTATTAATAAATGTGTGACAAATTAGATAAGTTTTATTAAAAAATATATATACTGTTAAAGATACTTTGCTTCTATATATAGATATTCTAATCTAACGATTCGGATTTAGTTGTCGACGAATGGACATCAAATTCCTTCCCCTTTCCTTTTTATCCAATATTTTCTTGTTTATTGTAAATTAGCACTTCGAGGTCAACAGGTCATCATCGTTTCGTCTTCACTTCACTCCACCACCACCGTTACCACCGGAATCGCCGCCGTCGGGCCCCCTCTCCATGGCGCAAGAACACAACAGCCAACTCAAAATCATAGCCGGCGCCGACTCCTTCGGCTGCGAACTGAAGGACGCCCTCGTCGCCCATCTCCGCTCCCTCAACATTGAAGTCGAGGATCTCGGCACGGACAAGTACTACTCCGTCGGCGAAGAAGTCGGCCGCCGAGTCAGCTCCGCCGCCGCCAACGCCGACTCCGCCACGGAGACCCGTGGCCTCGTCGCCTGTTGCACCGGCGTCGGCGTCTCGATCTTCGCCAACAAGTTCCGCGGCGTGTACGCCTCCACTTGCCTCACCCCCGGCGACGCCCAGAACAACCGATCCATCAATAACTGCAACGTCCTCGCCGTCTCCGGCATGGCGACGGCGCCGGAGCCGGCGATCGAGATACTCAACACCTGGCTCAAAACCCCCTTCAGATCCCCGTGTCCGGCCTCCGAAAATAAACCCTGGGCCCCCGAAATCGATTCCTTCCTCGAGCAATCCATACCCGAAATGTCCAAAATCGGATCCGGTGCCCCGCCCGCATCCGACCCGTGCCCCCTCTGTTCCCTGGCCAAGACCAGGGAACTCACCCCGATCGAAGTGATGCCCGGCGGATCGATGAAGATCGTGAGGGAGACGCCGACGTCGGCGATCGTGAGGTTCAAGGCCGGAAGCGTGGAGCCGGCGCACCACCACACGTTCGGGCACGACCTGGTGGTGCTGAAGGGGAGCAAGAAGGTGTGGAACTTGACCAAGAAGGAGGATTACGACCTCGGCGTCGGTGATTTCCTGTTCACGCCGGCCGGAGATGTGCACAGGGTGAAGTACTTTGAGGACACCGAGTTCTTTATCAAGTGGGATGGGCATTGGGATCTTCTGCTGGATGAGGACCTTGCTGCTGCCAATGCTGCTATTGAGAAGGCGAATTAGTAGGATGGTGTGGTGGGTTTACGCGGAATATATATATATATATATATATAATAGCTATGTATGTGTGTATATATATATTTCCATGATTTTGTTTTGGGTTATTTGTGTTTTTGAATAATGCTGGCTGGGTGGCTGCTCAGTATGTTCAGTTGCTGTGGATATAGAACTATGCCTTGTTTGATTTCCGGTGCTTTGTATGACATTTTGTTGCAATGAAATGAAGTTTTGCTTCTTATTTGATCAATTGGGCTTTTTTCCTTCTTTATAAGCTACTGAAATTCTGGGATTAACTGCGTTGGATTGATCAAGCAATTCCAATCTTGTTTTTTAGAGATTTTTGCCTTTCAATGAACAGTGACCATGTTGGAGTTGATTAGTCCTCCAAGAACTTTGGCCTCGAAGAACTGTGGTAGGTGGGTCTCATCAGCAGGGTCAATTTGACCCACTTCAATGTCTCGTCTCTGCTTCAAGATATTTCATAGGCCTCTTTCTTCAATTCAACGTAACTTAGAAACGATGTTTTTCTTAAGATCATTCATCTTTGCAAACCAGAGATTCAATTGGTGGTGAAAGGATCAATTTGGGTTTGTGATTCCCGTATTGGGTTTCTTGGGGAATTGATATCTTCAGAAAAAGACCTTAAAGAGTGGGAATGTCTGAGCGATATCAGGGGCAATAAGGGCAATGAATTTGATGATGGAAGAAGAGATGAAGAGCTTGAAGGTATTGAGTGAAGAGGTGGGGATAGAGCGAGAGATGAAGAAAAAAGTGAAGATTGACAAACGAATTAATTGCTCTGGTAAATGACAAAAGCTATAGATAACCGGTTTGACCATCTTTATGTGCCTTGATTAGTAGGATGAGTTCGGATTGAATTAGTCCTGAATTGTCTCATTTTTAGTTAGAAATAAAAATAAATTTGGATGAATAATTTTGATCTATTTAGACCTGTCTAGAAGTCAAGTTTTTAATAATTTTTTGGTAAAATTGTTAAGTAAAATATTTTGTGTTCAGTGAAACAAATAAAAATTTTTAATAATTTTTCACTTCTTTTACATGTTTTGGTAAAACAAATAGATATATATTTAATTACACCTCTTGCTGTTAAAAGTAAAGTTAAAAAAATGTTTTAAAAAAAATCATAAAAGATACTTGTCTTAATTCTTTAATGATTTTTTAAAAATATTTTACACTCTGACTTTAAATAAATATTTTTATTTAAAAATTTAATGTTATTTACGAATTCACATTAGTACAAAGGTATAACCTTTTAAAACACTTGTATAATTCGTTTGGTTAATATATATATATATATATATATATTGCTTTTATTATAAATTTTTTATCTTATATAATTTTTTCACCAATTTTTTTTTTTTTTTTTTGGTAAGATATGATAGCTTTTGACGGTGTTAATTGCATTTGTTAAAAAAAATCAAAAAAAAAAAAAAAACACATCAGTTTAAATAAAAACTATACATTTGGATTTAAAAAATGAAAAAACTAATTTTCTTTTTAATTTGTTTATAACTTACACCTATACAGACACGAATTTTTCAATTTTTTTATTTTTTTATTTTTGTGGATGCAATTAAACAGCTTAAAAGTTACAACTTTAAAAAAAAATTTTAATTTTGATAAAAATATCATATAAAAAAAAAGTAAAATATTTTTCTTTTTAACCAAACAGAGTACAAACGTTATTTTTCAAAGGCCATTTGTAAGTGAAGCACAAATTAAGCGGGTAATTCAGAAGCCCATAAAAAGTTCCAAGTTACTAAACCAACTCTTCTAGAGAGTGTTTGGTTGGTATACAATAAAAATACAAAAATTTGATGTAAAAGTCAATTTAACAGTAAAATGTCAAGGTGTTGGATGGTAAAAACATACCGTAGGACAAATCGGAATTTTTCTATATATCGTGCAGTTCATACTTTAAATGGAAAATCTCAACTGTGGAGTAAAAGAAACTTAATGTTTACAACATGGGCAAAATACGCAGTTTGTACAATCCTAGGAAATTCCAAATAAATTACTTTGTATCCATCATCTAACTCACTGATTTTCAGGCTCTGCTTGCAAAGTGGGCTCTGCAAACGAGTTGCAATGAATCAGAACAAGACTCAATCCATCAGTCATACAACAGCGCTGGTTAGCTCTTTGGCTTCAGTGGCAGCAAGCTTCTTATTCAATGCCACCAATTCCTCTCCGGCATCACATATATAGGCAGACGCTTGCCTGCCCGATAATGTAGCTCCTTCCATGCTGTCTATGTAATCCTGCAGGAAGTAGGCATTTTTAAAATATTATGAGCACGAAAGTGAGAGATTTACTGGCACTCGTTTCATTGAAAATATTTGATTTCAGGTACATTTGGAGTGCCAAAAAGTAGGTAAAAATTATTAAAAGATGTCACTTCATAATTTGTGCAGTGAGTAAAAAGTCGAAGATTTTTTTTTTTGGAAATTTTTAAAGTTTTTTGACAAAATTTGATGCTCCAAATGCATCCAAGTTTGCTATGCAGTGTATTTTATCACAAGCCCTGGCACAAATTAAATGCCTGTTTCCTCCACATGGTGATGAATTTTCACCCCAAAATATATGTATACTACAAATCATTGTATCTACATTAATATTGTTTTTGCTAATCAAACTCTAGCATACAGGTTGAATATGTAATAATCTATTGAAGAGAGAGGTGGATGGGATTCAGAGAAACATCACCTGCTTTGTATATGAGCCGGCGAGGAAGAAGTTCTTTACAGGTGTCTTCTGATCAGGTCTAAATGGATCTTTACCAGGTGCCTCGCGGTATAAAGATTGCCCAATCTTAACCACAGATGACCAAGTAACCTCCAAACCTTGGGAAGAGGGGAATAACCTCAAAACCTGGTATGGGTAGCATCGTATTAGAACAGGAGAGAGATTTGAACACCCATTATTGGCTAAAATTGGTTTTACTGTAAATTTCAGGAAGTTGATATTCACTACTGTCAACTCTAAAATTCAAGACACATTTTAAAGAAATCTAGACTCAACTTTTGTGAGTGGACAAAATCTGAGAAATTTTTTATTTTTTATTTTCATTTTTATTTTTATTTTTTTGAGCAAGCATCTGCTGGGATGAGTTTGTGACATAAGATAGCATGTTGGAGTGGATATCTCACGAATCTAATTGCTCAAACTACCTTCATAACAACTTACAATTAGAATGGATCCTACAATCCAGTTTTCCCATTAGTGGAAGAAAGAATGAATCACATTCCCTTCCTCTTTTTTTTTTTTTTTTTTTTTTTTTTTTTTAACCCTCTTCATCTAAACACTGCCCTAGAATTTGATACTATTTCTTTGAGACAGACAAATAAGATGGCTGTCACTAAATGCCCCACTTTTTCCCTTCCTGAGCATCTTAAAAGTCATTCCAGTATACTGGTTCCTGGTTTCTAGCTTTTGTTGCGGAGAGGTTAGCAATTATGGATGAGCGAGTTCGGAGGCTTTGGGTATTTGGGAAGACAGATAATAGAATTTCCTTTGAACTTATTGAAATTTGGAACATCATGGGGGTAAAGGATGAACTTCCAATTATCCTCCCATTTGGGCTTCAAGCGTCCCTACAAAATACTTGCAGGATTGTGTCATGAGGTAAAGAATAATGCACCAAGGTGTGTCCACTTTTGACCTATCAAAAAAAAAAAAAACGAAGTCTCTACTTTTGATTTTTCATGATTTTCCAGAATCTTGGACGCATTATTCTTTCGGATCATTGTGTCACGGTACCAAGTTGCATTTTTGGTTGAGCTTGGCATTAGTGTTCTTTTTTTTTTTTTTTGGGGGGGGGGGGGACGGCCATGTTAGAAAACGTCTAATGGAGGCACCGGTTAAAAAGTGTGAAAGCATAGAGATCGCCAAATATAGGAGAGGGAGAGGGAGACCTAGAAGAAGTTGGAAAGAAACTATTAAACATAACCCTGTCTCTATAGATTTAACGGAAGACATTGTCTTAAACAGATTTGATTGGCGTTGTCAAATTCATATAGCTGAAAAAAAAAAAAAAAAAAAAAAAAAAAAAACCAAGATAACATAAAGAATCAAGGGATGTTTCCTTATACGACACTTGCCTGGTTTGAAACTCTTCGTATGATTTCATCATTTGGTAATGGCATGTAGGGGTCACCAGGTGTAAGCACACACCTGTTAGCAAAAATTACAAAGAAAAAAGTAGGCTAATAAGAAAGAAAAATATGACAGCAAGCATGAGGAACACAAAAGTCACAAGACAATTCCTGTTGAATTTCATGCGTGCGGTCCCAGCAAATGAAGTCTTTATTGTGAATGAACAAGTAATATTGGATAGGCAAGAGAGGCACAATATATATTTTGTGTATATAAAAATGGAGAGCGATGAGAGAGAGGAAATGGTGGCAAAGGATCCGATTTTCAATTAGAGATAAATAAAAGGCTTTTAAACTTTTTTATTCGGCAGATGTATCTCATGGTTTTTGGGCATCACCTTTCTCAATAACAATAATGATAACCACCAAAAAATGGTAAAAACAATAATGACCAGAAGTTCATAAGACAAGGAAGATAATTCTCATTACTGGAGCAATGAGCCTTGTCCCTCGATGTAATAGTCTTCTGGGGATGCAATTGCAAGGTCTGCAAAGCAGGAGAAATCTGCATCTGGGGTATAAAGAAGATTATCCAACCCAGCAGCTTGCCTTAGTTGCCTAAAAGTTACAAAATGGAAATTTTACTTCAAAAGAGATTCAAGGATAATTTAATTTATAAACCAATTTCCATACACGAGGATTACCTTGAACGTTCTAAATCCTGTAACTCTGTGACCCAGCCACTGTATCTAAGTTGCACTGTGACCACAGGCACTCCTACCAGTTCATAAATATTATCGAAAAATTCCCATTCCCTCCACTCGGGTGGAACTAATCTTTTAATTCCTGGGACATCACACGCTGCCATTGAATGGAAGGGTTTAGCATATTTATCACGTAAATAGTGAAGAGTTGAAATTATAGGAGAGCCAACCACAAACCTGCAACATACGCATCTGCTTTCACAACTTTCTTTTCAGTAGCCTGAAAGTTTGAAAATTAAAGCACTGAGCACCAATTAGTTATAGATTTCCAAACACCATTGCATATTCTAACATATACTCAAGGTCAAACTTTCAAATCCAAGATATTAGATCAACATCACCTTGACCATTCTTAGGGGTGCTGCTTTTAATTAACCCTTTTACCATTTTTTTAAAATATGTTTGCTAGCTTCAAGCTCAAGATTGTGGAGAGTTAATATTACATGGTTTTTATCATTTTAGCAGTAGAGCAAAGAATTTAATTAATTTCACAAAGCAAAGTACTTAACAAACCATGCCTTCCTGTCCCCACTTTTATCATGCAATCAAATTATCATTAAAAAGCAACAACTTTAAAACAAGTAGGCACAGATGAATCAAATATTAGATTATGAAGATTTTGGAAAATAAATAAATATTTTGTAAAGGAAGGAATAACTTTCAATGCAAATGCCAACCACCACAATAATAGCACAAAGTTTGTGAGATTTCGTAATGACTTCAATATGGATTTTTGTAGGTCAAACAAATTACACAATATTTCAAATAGTACAAACACATGTTAGGATTAGGAAAAAGTGGTTGGACGCAACTGTAATCCAGTGTCTTATAGGATAACAAGGATTTCAACAACTAACACTAAAGCTTGGAACCCAAATATGCTGCTTAAATGAATATGGCTTTGATAGCAGTAAAACTTTGAAAGAGCAATAGAAGGGCAACTTACCTTGGACATGGCAATTCCTGTCACGTATGTTTCTCCTTCAGCAGATCTCTCATGAAGTATCTCTCTGCAACCCCACCTGAGATGGAACCTGTTCTAGCAAAGAAAATTTTCCATGTGAGAAATAAAAAATTAGGTAGATAAACAGTATTAAATGATATCATCATATTCACATTTTCTTTAGTCGCACCTTCCCCCTCTGTCTGTGATATACTTTCTGATTGGACCACTTAAATAAACATCAGGAGAACCTTTGAGCATACGTAGTAAGGAAGCCTCTGTTTTAGTGGCAAACAATGCGAATATAGTGAGCATACAACGGGCACTGATATTATCACAGTCAATAAACCCGAGGGCATAAGCAACAGGATCCCACATTCTCTGAATGCTTGCACGTGTGCCACCTTTGGACAAGAACCAATCAGAGAAGCTTATCTGTATAGTATGTGAAAACTTCATTAATAGTGTCGCGCAGTCAAGAATGACAAATGTTCTGCACATGAAGACAGACTCAGGTTCCTTTGGAAACTAGGAGTGATAACCAAATACACAAGACAGTATAATATCATTCTTACGCTATCCAAATTCCGGATATCGGTCATTGCTCCATCTGGATCAACAAGAGCCCGCACAACTGGACTTAAAGCAAGAGCCAAAGCATTTCTAGCTTTATCATAAGTCTGCAGTTGAACAAATATGAAGTGGAAAGCATATTAAAGGAAAGGAACTTGAGCCCCATTTGTTGCAACTATTTGAAAATATTCATATAGACAACACCCCCCCCCCCCCCCGATTTTTCTTTTTCTCTTTTTTCCTTTCGGCATTTTACATCAAAGCACAATTGGTATAGGATCTGTTTTCAGGCTGATTATCACTTGTAGCAAATGATCAAAGTTTAAATTCAGAATACTTACGACAAAAAAAAGTTTACATTCAGAACAATGTTGGACTCTATGAAACAGCTTGGTCAATAGCTCATTTAGTCATCTTTATATGTCCTTAAGCTGGGTGGGGCATTTGTCTTTGGTGCTCTCTCTCTCTCTCTCTCAAATGATCAAAGTTTACAATCAGAACAATGTTAGGGCAAGAAACAGCTTGGTCAATAACTCATTTAGTCATCTTTATATGTCCTTAAGGTAGGATGGGCATTGGCTTCGGTGCTCTCACTCTCTCCTTCCCTCCTCACACTAGTAGGATGGCAATTTTGGTAGATACAGTTGTAATTTTGAAAAGGGATTATAAGAGTAAATTGAAGGTTTTACTTTCAGTGTTCACAGTTGCATTGAGCAATTCCTGAAAGGAGAAACTGCCACGGTATGTTTTTCTATTCACCTGTTGTCACCGCTGCTAGTTTCTCTGCATAATCTATTTTTAATTTTTTTCCAGATTCTGTCCCATTCATCCATACTCGCCCGACCCTAAAAACTCTCCTTTCTATCACTTGCCATACCAAGATGCACGTTTCAAGGTTTCCAAGGGTTTTAATTACACAAGGAAAGAAAACATTTCTATCGCTCTTTTGGGGCTGTGAACAGTACTCGGAACCAGATTAGGAGTTGTTGGTGCTTGATGATGGAGAGGGATTGTACTTGTCTTTCATAGTGATGGTTTTCAGGAGGAAAGAGTTGCATAATGCTTGATGACGGAAAGAGATTGGACTTGTCTTTCATAGTGATGGTTTGCAGAAGGATAGAGTTGCTGAATTTCAATGCCTTTTAATTACAAAAGGAAATAAAATGTTGCATTTGCTCTTTTGTGGCTTTAAGCAGTACTCACTAGTCAAGGTAAAATTTGAGGGTAGTTGGTGCTGCAACAGTTAAATTATTAATGATAGGAAAGGGATTGGACTTGTCTTTCATATTGATAGTTGCAGGGGGATTTAAGGAAAACAATTTCCAATTTTCATCTTTTTCAGAATAGTTCTTGAATTTCTTCAATCAAGGAAAACATGGCTTCTCCAATCAAGAAAAAACTGCTACCAATGGAGCATTGTTCTTGCATGGCCATTACCTAGAGCTTATGAAAAATAAATATGTTAGACATTACCTTGAGCTGATTTGTAGTTAAAAAAGCCTGAATTCCATGTAGTGGTGCTCCAATTGGAAACCTAAAATCAAGTTCTGCATCAAGAAATAAATTCATATTTGTGACGTCAAAATAAAATGATCAATGAAATGGTGTGTCAGATTGTATCTACCCAATAATAAACTGGTCAATGCAATTAATATACCACAAAGTATACTATGGCTTAAAAAAAACGTTTTCAAATTGGTTTATATGGTAATGATAGGAATATGGAACTTAAAGCATCTAAATTTTAGGTTAATATACGTCAAGAAAGTAATATGGAACTTAAAGCATATAAATTTAGGCTAATATATGTCAAGCATTA
Organism: Sideroxylon spinosum; assembly: GCA_003260245.2. NCBI lineage: Eukaryota > Viridiplantae > Streptophyta > Magnoliopsida > Ericales > Sapotaceae > Sideroxylon > Sideroxylon spinosum. The sequence goes on along the minus strand of QLOD02000029.1, from coordinate 14,107,240 downwards.
CATCATACCGCCAATTTCACCCCCTTCGTTTACAAAAGTGTGAGTATGATCCTTCACCAGCAGATTTTTATCAGCACCAACCTAGGTCAAAGTAGAAGATCCATGAAAGACAATCAGAGACCTCTCTCTAAGAATATTAAGCAGCCAAACTTCAACTTTTAATAGTGAATTTGCATAAATTAGAAGAGGTATACAGAAAAAATAAAATGAAAGCAAAATTACATGGAATCAGCTAAAGTGACTTATTTTTACCAGCAAATCAGCAGCAAAGAAACAACTTATAACTCAGAAACAACTTATTACTCAGAATGCAGTTGACATTTGGTTTGAACAATCCACATTCCAAAGATCATAGGGCAGCATTACAGATTAATCACATAGATGCAAGCAATATGGCCTACCATGCAACATTTAACATAGAGAATCACTCCAGCAGAACTAATGAGCTATAGCTTCATATAATCCATGCATGGTGCTATGAGAATTTTCTAACACATTGAAGATATACAAGGAATCCTAGTTTCTGCACCCAGGTCAATAACAGAGTTTAAGGAAGCAAAGAGTTGAGTGTGTGTACAAAGTTCACGAGCTATCCCACCAAAACAGATGCACCATGCAAAGAGGTCTATCTAAAAGCTATGCAGTCCAAACACGGAAGCAACTGAACAAGACCCATGCACATTCGTCTGTTCTTTATCCAAAACAAAAGCCTTAATTATGTTGGCACCTTGGAGGGCATTGAAGGCAGGCAGTTGCAGATCAAAAAGATACGTAAGCAATACATGAGTGGCTTATATATCAATCACTCAAGCACTTCAGCATAGAAGCCACTTGGCATCCTGAGTTATTTAATCCTCCATATTTAGAAACTAAAAATTTATCCATCATTTCAAGATTTTATGGCATGCAATCAACTGCGACAATGTAAATTTTCTAAGTGAAAAGCAAGATTGAGTTCCTTTCTCATTATCATAAGCAGATTTAATGTCTAAAGTGCAAAAGCTGCCACATTTCTTATGGCCACAACAAATTTATAAGAAGACAGATAATTAACATATCGAGGGACCAAAAGGCACAGTTGCATCTGTTATTAACCATTAAATATTAACGAATCAAATATTTTAGAAAATAGACGGCCAATTTCCTAGACTTCATGTGCATAGCAAATTCTTTACTTGCAACTAAAAATTTATATGTCCTAAAGAATACAAGAAACAAAACTAACATGAAATCTACAATATAAACAAATAATATTGTTAAAATATGCAGTGGTTGTCACCTTTTTCATCAATCGAAAAAGATTGTTGTAGCAACCGAAGAAAACATGAAGTCCCATTTCAATATGATTTCCTCGTTTATCAACAAAAGAACCTACTTTTCCACCAATAAAAGTTCTTGACTCGTATATGTCCACCTGAAAAGCCAAACATGCATTTCAGCAAAATCTTCTTGCTATCAGAAATTAGTACACCACACCACTCAAACTTAGCAAACTAAAAGGTATCAATGTGGATCAGAAACATGAATATGACCCAGCACAGACATAACAACATAGCAATTTTCAAAAAAATCAATGCATGAGCATGGCGAGGAAAACGGTAACAAACAATAAATATATGTTACTGTCTGCATTCACAGAATTATATCAATCATCTTCATTTTCACATTACAAATCTATTCATGTTTAAATGTATCAAAATAAGATAAGGTAAATAGTGAATAGAACATCTAATTATCTAATTTGAAAAGCTTTACTTCCAAAACAATTTAGAAGCACTAGACTTTTGAATGTCAGTCCAAAATCAAAAATTTTAATGGAGGACAAGTTAATAGGTAGAAATTCACATAATTTTGACATTAATCTTGTCCCCAAGCTATTTTCTTCGTATTTAAGTAATAGGCACACATGTCCTCAAGTGTTAACAGTGCCAGGCTCTAAAAAGATTATCACATTTGGCCATAAATTTGACACATGCTAGGTGATGTCTTGTCGACTGTTGGTGACCAACAAACAAGGGTTCTGAGACCTTCATAGATGTTTTTTTTTTTTTTTTTTTGATAAGCAATCAAAATTTTATAGAAGCATCAAGAATGCAAAATAAGACTCAAAGGTTGAATTAAAACTCGAAGCTATCTACAAAGTACTCTAGCTATTAGTTTTTATCGGCCCCCTACCAAGTTGATCAGTCTGCAATCCTTTATGTCTACTGCACCCCCTTCTTTGGAATCAATACTACAAATGTTGAATTAATGCTCTTCTCAAACTAGCCAGTCTAGCAGAACTCTTGGAATACCCGCTCTATGTCTCATTTCAAAGTTTGCCAGAATGAGAAAAGTAAGACAATGTCATCCCATCCAGTACTAGGGCTTTGTCCCCATTCATTGATCTCAATGCTCCCCAAATCTCTTCCTTGGAAAACTCACCTTCTAGACTCATTTTCTTCATATGTTGAAATGTCTAAGTGCATTTGCCATCCTATGGAAGAATCTCAGATTCCTATCCCTTTCCTTGAACCAGAGCATCCTAAATTTCTGCCTCCAGATGACCTCCTCCATCTTAGCAATCCTCCTGAACTCCTCTTGGCTCTTTCAACTCTCCTTTCCTAGCCATCTCTATCTTGGTTAAGATCCTCACCTCTTCTCCATTATCTAGCTCCGTGATCCCTTCCTTCAGCCAGTTTGTTGGACTCCAGCCATCCAAGTGCTTCTTATTCCACTCCTTTAAGTTTTCCTTAAGCCTTCTTAGATTTAAACATGCTAATTATTAGTATCATGATTACAGATGCTTTGTATAGCAACATAACTGCACATACATTTTGTCAATATTATTAACTAAAAGAAAGGTTATTAATGTAGTCGCTTACACAATCAAATTTCACAACAAACGATGGGTAAGCCCTGAATAAAAGCATTGGTAGAATTAGTCAGAAAGAAGAATAAAATATAATTGAACCTCATGGCCTTGATCCAATAGCTCTACTGCAGTTGACATTCCTGCAAGACCAGCTCCAATAATAGCCACTTTTAGTTTTGGTCCCCGATAATGTTCAGGTTCTGGTGGAAATAACCCTTTTGGAGCTGACAGATAGGAAAGATAATTGTCAAAATCCCAATTTGTTTCTTATGATCCATTTTAGCCAAATCAATCCCAATGCCATAAAAAATCTCTTGGATGCAGATGTACAATTTTATGGAGGATCCTTTTGGATTATAGAATCCAATCCTACTCAATCCAAATTTTAATTACAGATAAGGTATAAATCAATTAAACAATCAATCCTATTGAATCAAACATTCAGATAAAAACAAATTCAGGCAATTTATATTTATACATTATGACATTTCATGGAACTAAAACTAAAGAAATATATTTTAATTCAAGTAACTTATTTTTCCCATTGTCCTACTCTACTTCTATTAGCACTTCATCAAAACACTCACAAATTCTCTTTCATGCAATTATTTTTCTACTTCTTTTTTTTTTTTTAATCAATATTTTGGTCTTTTTTTCTTTTTCTCCTTTTGGGCTTTTTTGTCAATTGGCGATTACAGTAAAAAAAAAAAAATCTCTTATGCAATGTCTTTTTTTTTTTTTTCTTTTTCTTTTTCAAGCAAGTATCTTTTTACAATATGTGACTCTTCTTTTATTTTCCTTCAAGATAATCCAAAATTTTTTAATTTTTTTTTTTTGTATTTTCCCTGTATTTTATGATAAATGAAACTCAATTTCTTTTATTTCTCTCACTTGTCAATCCATTTCTAAATAAAATAATATTTATCTTTTTCCACCTCATTTCTTACACCTAATAATTTAGGAGTAAAATATTCCATTAAGGAAATTCTTCTTCTTCATCTCTTTCTTTTCATGTAATACAGAACTTCTATTTTTGAACTTCCCATTATATATTTTTATACTTATGTGGTATATTATATTTTCATAAAGCTTTTAGTTTCTGTACTATTTAGATATGTTTTTCCCTATGTGGTGGGATCTCACAATTCTCGATTGGAAGCCATGATCCAATCCTTTAAACCCCTCCAAGAATCCAACGTAGGATCCTGATTTGGACAACCTTGATGCTAAATCCATCTCAGTCATTGAGTTTCGCATGAATGTACATAGCACAAACAAGAAATGAAAACTTCATTTATCGGCTTTTTGTCCTTTCTTCTAGTTTCTCAGAAGCTAAGCAAGAAGCTTCTGTTTGGAATAGTGGATTTAATGATAATTCTTATCAATTTTTATATTTGGAATTAAAATAAAATTTTATGAGTTGGATTTGATTTTATTTCATAACTTAAATTTTGGGATTTCTATATAATTCGAAATCCAATCCAAAATAATAGATTTTGATGATAATTCCTTTTTTTCTTACACTCCGTTCAAAAACATTTGTTTTTAGAATTAATTTGATTTTAAAATAAAGAACTAATTTGATTTGATTTGGTAAATAAAATTTTGTATTTGAAATAAATTTTGAGTTTAAGAATTGAATTGATTTAATTTAAGAGAGATACCAAATTTGATTATATTAATAGAAAATAGGAAATATGATAAATATAATATATGAGGGTTAATTTGTCCACTTGTTCAAATGGTTTAAGAGAAAAATGAATTCTTATCAAATTTTATTGTTTTGGATTGTATTTAAAATTATATAGAAATCCAAAATTTAAGTTATAAATTGAAATCAAATCTAATTAATAAAATCTTATTTTAATTCGAAACATAAGAAATGGTGAAAATTCTCATCATATATGGAATTAAATCCTACCAAATCTATCATCCCAAAAACCATCTAAGTAAGTAGACAAATTTATCCTCACATATCATATTTATTATATTTTCTATTTTCCATTAATATGGTTAAATTTCGTATTTCTCTTAAATCAAATTAAATCAAATCAAATCTTTATTTTAAAATCAAATCAGTTCTAAATTAAAAATGTTTCCAAACGAAGTGGCAAGACAATTGGTCAGTAGGGAACATTAATCACAACATAGTCTAGAACAACCTTAAAATCCTTATCCCAGTCTGTTTCCTTTACAAACGTTATTACAGTCTATTTACCCTCTAGCAGAACGCAAACCACTCATACTCAAGCAGCTACCTCTCTCTCTCTCTCTCTCTCTCTCTCTCTCTCTCTAAACACACACACACACATACATACATACGCATACATAAAGGAAAAACCAATCAAACTAAATTCTAATTGCGCAAATTAATTCAAATTTTCCTGACTTGGTAGAACACAATTAAACGACAACCATATGACTATCCAATAAAGCCCTCAAATCAGAAAAAATAACTACAAGCATCACAAAAAATAACAAACCTCGGGAACCAAAAAAAACACACACATGCGGACTAAAATGAGAAAAATTCATCGTACCGTTAACTCTCATATCGGAGACATTGCCGTCCAAAGTGCAACGAACGTGCCCAAACTTCAATTGGGTGGAAGGACGTCGACCGCCACAGAGCCAGAATCCGGCAGAGTCAGTTGGGGCCCCGGCGGCGGACGTTGGAGGAAAGCAAAGAGAAGAAAAAGCCATTCAGACCCAAAAAAATTAAAAACGGTAGCGTTTAAGAAGAGGGAAAGAAATGAAATTGACGATGTTGTTAAAGTAGAAGCCTTGAGATGAGTAGTGGTATCATCGAACTCAATAGAGAAAGCAGAGAGAAGCAGAAGTAGGGGGGGAGAGAGAGAGAGAGAATCGGGAGGGGAGGAGATGCTGGGATGAAGAATTTGTCAGGGCGTAGGGAGAGAATGAGGGTAGAAGTTGGGAAGAAAAAGATGCTAATTAGCGCCTTTTGTTTGTTTGTTTGTTTGTTTAAAGTGGAGTGGATTTGTTAATGGGGTTGGCGAGGGGAAGGGAATGAATTATATACATTTTTGTGTTGCCTCCACCGCCACGCCTTCTAATTGCTCCCTACTGTTTGACGTGTACCACTTCCTACCGTTTCTATGTCAAAATGGTCCAATTATCGAATCTCGTGGGTTCACATTCCAGCTGGATATACCACTTCTTTCCTCCTTGTATCATAATGGTTCAATTATTTGGAACAAACTAAAAAAATTCAAAAATATATAAATATTTATAAATACGAATTATGAGATTATAAAATTTAAATTTTTTTTATTCATTATACACAATGCGAGACATTAACTTTTATAATTTTATACAATTCCAAACACAAAGATTTGAGAGTGGATATAGAAAAAAAAAACGATGTCCCAACATTAATACGATGATATCCTGATCTCAATGTTATCAAATTAACATCCATTTTTTTTTTTTTTTTGTGTCAACCTCTTATTCCTCAATTGCCCCTCAACCCTATTATTGATTTTCACACTTGTAACACAATTCCATTAGGGCCCGTTTGACAACGCTGTCGTTTTTCTGTTGTAGTTTTTCTGTTGTCGTTTTCTGTTTTGTGTTTTCTGTTATTGTTTTTTTTTTCTAAAATGAAAACTAAAACTGTGTTTGGTAATTCAGTTTTGTTTATAATTATTATTTTTTATTTCCATAAAATATTTAATTTTATTAGTTCTTAAAAATTTAATAAAATTAATTTAATTATATTATTTATTTAAAATTTGAAGAAATATAATTACTATAGAAATATAATTACTATATCATTTAATCCAACAAATATAAAACATATTAAATATAATTTCATTATAATATTTACTAAAATATATTTCATAATGATCAAATAATTTAATTACGCTATTCATTAAAAATAATTTAATAAAATATATGTAATATTAGTTAAAATTAACTAAATTTAATTAATTATTAAATTAAATTTAATTAATAAATCTAACTATGATATTTATTAAAAATAATTTAATAAAATATATTCA